>PVIY010018179.1:0-48065 GCA_004026745.1 Myrmecophaga tridactyla | reverse complement strand
CAACTTTGAGAAAATTACTTAATCTCTCTAAGTCACCATATACTCATCTAAAAAATCATTATTATTGCTATTACTAAACTATTATGTGAACTACCTCATTACATGTATTTAGGTGAATAAAACATTGTTCTTACCCTAAGCAGTCTTCAAAGCAGAAGTTGAGGGGCAATCTTATAAATGTATGTAAATGGAAAATCAAAATTTCTTTCCCTCGTGTATTCAAGGGAAAAATGGTAATCTTTTAAAAGAACTACAACAGAAAAATAATTTAAAAAATTTTCCCAGAGACGTATATTTTAGTTTGAAATTAAAGGGCAGAGCAATTCAGTTCAGTATTAAAAAGTAAAGTAAGGAAGAATGAGAATTGTATAGGTATGTGTGTGTGGGAGTGGGTGCGTTTCCACTAAAATAGAGAGAAAAAAATAAGGACAAAAGAGAGGGGCAAAGATAAGAGAGAAGGAATTGAGGAAAACAACAGAAAGAGTGACTAAATATAAAATTGCAGAAATAGTCTAAGAACTGTTCATTAATTGGAAAGTTATATACTGAAATTTTACATCATTTATGCTACTGCTATCTAAATCATTTTATTTCCACAAACACACAAATGACTTTTCATTGTAGTAATATAGATAAAATGCAAAATTTCCCATTTTAATCAGTTTAAGTATAAATTTAAGTGACTTTAATCACATTAACAAGGTAACATTGTGCTACCATCACTGCGATCAACTACCAAGACTTTTTCATGATCCCAAACAGAAACTCTATATCTGTTTAGCAATAATGTCTCATTCCCTTTGCCCACTGGCCTATAATGCTTCTGATCTATTTTCCATCTCTATTAATTTGTTTATTTTATATTATTATATTGTTATATTCTATAAGTGGATGTTCTAATTTGAAACTATTTTGTACCCAAGAAATGCCGAGTCCTTTAATCCTGATCCAATAAGTAAAGTGAAAACTGATTAGATTATTTCAATGGAAATTGACCCACTCCTGTGGGTTTGGCCTTTTAATTAGATGTAGGTATGACTCCACCCATTTAAGGTAGATCTTGATTAGTTTACTGAAGTTCTTTAAAAGGAAACTTAGAACTATAAACTTCTAACTTAATAAATTTTCTTTTTAAAAGCCGTTCCATTTTTGGTATATTGCATTCTGGCAACATTTAGCAAACTACAATAGTGGAATAATACAATATTTGTCCTTTAATGCCTGCTTTATTTCAATAAACATAATGCTTTGAAATATAATTTTCATCCATATTGTAGCATGTATCAGGAATTTATTCTTTTAAATGGTTGAATAATATTCTATTGTATATATATATACTACATTTAGTCTATCTACTCATTTGGTGATGGATATTTAGGTTGTCTTCACCTTTTGTCATTGTGAATAATGCTATAACAACACTGGTGCAAAAGTTAGCTGAATGAATTCCTGGTGCTTGTTCTTTTAGGTATAATCCTAGAAGTGGTATCGCTAGGTAATTCTCTGTTTAACTTTTTGAGGAATTGCCATAAGATTTTCACAGTGGTTGCACCACTGTACAATCACACCCACTTAGTAGAAGGTTTCCAATTTCTCTGCATCCTCATCAACACTTCTTATTTCCTTTTTTTACAATGGTATCTACCCTTGTGGGTGTGAATTGGTATCTCATTGTGGTTTTGATTTGCAGTTCTCTAATGCCCAATGATATTGAGCATCTTTTTATGCTTATATCAGAAATCTCTATCAAGTCCTTTTCTCCTTTTTTTTTTTTGGTTGGGTTGTCATTTGGTTGTTGAATTGGAGCAGTTCTTAGTGTAACTGATACATTGTTTGCATATTTTCTCCCTTTGTGTAGGTTGTTTCAGTCACTTTCTTGATAATGTCCTTTGATGCCTAGAAGTTCTTAATTGTGATAAAGTCCACTTTATATATATTTTTTCTTTTGTTGCTTGTGCTTTTGGTGTCATTCTAAGAAATCATTGTTAGATCTAAAGTTCTAAAGGTTTTGCCCTGTGTTTTCTTCTAAGATTTATATAGGTTAAATTGTTATGCTTTGGTCATTGATCCATTTTGAGTTCATTGGTCTGAGGTATGAGGTAGAGTTCCAAATCATTCTTTTGCATGTGGATATCCAATTTTCCCAACACCATTGTTTGAAAGACTATTCTTTCTCCATTTGATGGACTTGGCACTGTTGTTGAAAACCAGTTGTTCCTGGATATGTTGGTTTATTTCTGTACTCTCAATTCTAACACATTGGCCAGTATGTCTATCTTTATCTGAGAGACAACACTGTTTTGATTATTGTGGCTATATAGAAATTTTTGAAACTGGGAAGTGTGAGGCCTCCAACTTTGTTCTTTTTCAAGATTGATTTGGTTACTAGGGGTCCCTTGTAATTCCATAGGAATTTGAGTATCTGTTTTTTCATTTCTGTAAAAAAGGTTGGTGGAATTTTGATATGGATTAGATTATCTAGATCTTTTGCCACTATTAACATCTTAACATCTTAAGTCTTCTAACCCATGAATATGGAATGTCCTGCCACTTAATAAAGGCTTCCTCTCTGATAACACATTCTTGAGGAGTGTGGTAGTGTGGAGCTGTTATGTACTCCAGAAAAGGCCATGTTTTGTTTTAATCCAGTCCTGTGATACAGACCTATTGTGGTAGAGAACTTTTGGTTGCATTATTTCAACTGAGATGTGACCCAGCCCGTCCAAGGTGGGTGCTAATCCTTTTACTGGAGTCTTTTATGAGAGGGCAAAAGACAGTAAAAGCCCAGAGAGAACAGAGAGAAGAAGTCCCAGAAAATCTGAGGGACAAGGAGACACTCAGAGAAGCTGAGAGTAACTGAAGCCAGAAGCTGTAAGCAATGAAACCTTGGAGGAAGGAACAGCAGACACTGGCCATGTGCCTTCCCATGTGACAGAGGTGTCCTAGATGCCAGCAGCCTTTCCTCAGAGAAGGTATTGTTGATGTTTTAATTTGAATATTTTCATACCCTTAGAATTATAAATTATAAGCTAATAAATCTCCATTGTGGAAAGCTAGTCTATTTCTGGTATATTGCACTTTGGCAGATTTAGCAAACCAAAACAAGGAGAAAAAGTGGATTTTACTTTTTTGGTTATGTGAATTTGAACTTGCTCAATAGCCCTTTTTAGATTTAAAAAATTCCAGTGATTTCAAATATTTGTTGAGTAGGTTTAACTTTATTGACTTTTAGAAAGTTATGAGGACAAACTACACTTCATTGTGAATGACTATTTAATATGTCTAGGCTATATATTCTTTCTTCCCACATTCATTCAGTTGATATTTGGGATATACAAATTAATTCAATAAAATATATTGATGCTTTATTTAAAGTATTATTGAATTGCAGTGATGCCAAAAAGAGGAAGTCATGTCTTGTCATTGTTTCTGGAAGCATTAAAGAAAGGTTTAACAGACAAACTTCAAATGAAAAATGCAGCACAGAGAAAATCTAAAGAGATGTGGAGGCCCTTTGGCTCCTTACAAGTAGAAAATACATATTGGATTACAAATTTTACGGGAATTTTAGTAAAATGAAATCCTAACATTTAGAATATGAAATTTTTTAATGTACATATTCTATATCTGTGCATATTATGAAATTACAACTTTCAAAAAGTTAAAAATATGACTTTCATATAAAGATTGAATGAGCATATGTCAAATAATTTATTGAATTTGTTAATGAGGAAAATGTTAAGATGGTAAAGCTGATTTGAACAGTTTTGTGTGGAATAGAATATTGATGGTTTTCCAGGAAAGACATTTTAAATAGGGTTTCCTGAGTTAAAGACACCATTGGCTAATATCTTAAAGACCATTACAACCATAACCCGCAGGTATTTTTCCCACCAGAGAGAAATCTACAAGTTAAGATGTAGTTTCATGGAGTATGAATCCATAACTAACGGTAAATAACACAGTCAAACACAGTTACATTCTCCCATACAATGTAGCAGTCCTTGTGTGATCTTGATAACCAGGCTCAGCATGATATGCAAAGGGCATGCCACAAATTTTTTGCCTCATTTCTAATTGCTAAATAATTGTTAACAGTGTCATTAGTAAATTTAGGATAATAGTCAATTAATTTATAACTTTTCTATTTTATTAATTATTCATGAAGTTCTCATTTACATTTACCAATAATACTGTTTTTTTTCTACCCACTATCATTATCTTTTTTCCTTTTTTTCTTTTTTTTTTAATTTTTGCATGGGCAGGCACCAGGAATCGAACCCGGGTCTCCAGCATGGCAGGCGAGAACTCTGCCTGCTGAGCCACCGTAGCTCTCCCTATCATTATCTTCTCAATACAAAAATATAACTTCAGCAGAAAGGAAAAAAAGAAATTAAGTCATAATTATATGAGACCAAAACATAAGACTCAATTCCAACCAAAAAAAATTCCAGTAATAAATCTGAAAAATTTTTACACCCACAGTTATTTCAGAGTATATTTGTGAAAATGTATTCAAGTTTGAGTTTTCAAGAGCTTCTATTTTTATATAATAGATGGTGTGAGAGATCTGGCCTGGGCATGGAAACCATGCAATTATTATTTTCCTTTGTCATTGAATACCAATATTTCTAAACACTGAGGTATATAATGAGACATAACTCAACGAATCGGCAAGGCAATGGGGAATCTCTTTGCAAGTAGGCCAAAATAGAGTTTCATTTACATAACATGATACTATTTAACAATATCTATTTTTTCCAGAGGAGTCACTTTTTAAATTTCCTTAAAGTTTGTAAAATAACTGAAATAGTTCCATTAGTTAATGCTGAGGAATTATATAATTATGGGTGTGGAAAACACATTCTCTATTCAAAATTCCAACCAGTCACAGATCAGTGACATTCTGGGACTCACTGCCAGTAATCCCTGATCCTTGGCTTTTCTGTCACATGGCAAGGCGCATGGTGTTGTCTTCTCCTTTCTATTTAGGGTACTGTTGAATTCCAGCTTTTTGCTTCTCATGTTTTTGCTCTGTGGCCTTCTTTATGGGGCCTCCAGTAGTAAGATTAACACCCATCCTGACTGAACTGGACCAAACCTTAACTGAAGTAACCTCATCAGAAGATTCATTTTCAATGGTTCACATACACCTTAATAGATTAAGATTAAGAACATGTTTTTCTAGGGCACATTACTCCAAACTGCCACAGTTACTATAGAAATTATGGATGGATAAGTATCAATCTAATACACAACAAACACCCTTCCCAAAAATATGTGATGGCCTTTGAGAACTTTAAATCAATACACTATCTTCCAAATAATTTTTGCTACACATTTGAATTCTATCTCATTTTTAACACCAAATAGGCATCACTATTACTCTTATAGTCAATGCTAATATATTTGTCCCATCTATTTTTTATCCCATCTTTAACAATTTCTGAATCCTTTTAATATTTCTTTCATCTTAATGTACAAAACAGGATCAACTCCCTACCATTTAAAGAATATCCTTTATATTTTTCTTTTAGTGATAATCTGGTGGGGATGAAACTTACTTTGGTTTTATTTCTTTTATTAAGGGAGGTATCTTTATTTGCTCCCTTATTCTTAAAAGATATTTTCATCCACTACAGAATCCTACTTTCACAGTGATGTTCTTTCAGCACATTCCTTCTGCTTTCTTCTGGCTTCTTTGTTCATATGGTGAAATTCATTGTTGGACCAATTGATCTTATTTTGAAGGTAGCCTGATTTTCTTCTCCAGCTAATTATAATATATTCACTTTCCTTTTGATGTAGGATACTTTCAACATGATATGTCTACAGTTTCTATTTTAGTTTTTTATTTATTTTTCTGCTGAGGGTTACTTGAGCATAATAGATCTATGAATTGTTGCATTTCAGCAGTCCTCAAAATCTTTGTTTTCAGATATTCTCTTTTCAAATATCACCTCTGTCCAATTTTTTTACAGGGTACTCCAGCCCTAGGGTATAAAGACACATTAAAAATTGTTTTCTTGCTATTCTGCTGACCTCTATACCTCAGATAACCAGATTAATCATGTTTCATTTGACATTTGCTTTTTCATGACTATGTGATACTGACAGTGCAAATTGTTTTCTTTGCATAGATTTCCCTTTCCCCAATATGCAATAGTCAAAATATTATTCACTCTATATGATAAGCTAAGACAATTGCAGGTATGAAGTTTTGCTCAATTTCTCCCCTCCATGGTGCTCTTATTTTATTTTGTTTATGTGTCTATTATAGTATTTATAATTTGGGGTATTATGATAAATGATTAATAGCTGGCTTAAAATTTTCCTTTAGATAAATGCAAAATGATATTAGGGGAAATGCCTATCTTTGCATTTCCCTCAATTGTTTCAAAATTCCTTGATAATAGTAGATGCACAATCAATAATAATTGTGATAAACATAGTGAATGTAATTTCTCGTCAAACAGATAGTGTTATTCAATATCCCACACATTCCATATAAATTATCAGTTACCATTTGAATGGAGATTGCTACCCATTTCAGAGCCACCTCCCTTCTTCTGCAGCTTAATTAAACATAAAAAAATAATTGGAGTTACAAAAGGATGTATGCTTTTCATGTAGTTACATTTGATAGAGAATGTTGGTTTTTAATAGCCAAAGTTGCATGGTAGGAGAGTATATGGTAATATACATGTTAACTACTCTACAACTCACCTCATTTCCTTTCTCTCTTGCCCTCCTTTTCTGAAGACTGCAGTCAAATGTCTCAACCACACCTTCACACCAAGCTTATCCATTCCAGTATCTGAGAACAATCCCACCTTCCAGGAAACATTTTCTGAAGTCAGTTTTCCTTGTTCATTGACCATGGCCATTCTGCTCTTAAACTTGTTCTGCGCTTTGCCCTCACTTCTAGGCATAGGATCTTGTTTTATTCCAAGGACCAAAGATGCATCCCATGCTTCTCATCCAGCCTTATTCACTGATAAAATTTGAGTCCCTCTTGTGACTATCACCTTAGTGCACTAGTACCACCAGGTCTGAACACCTTGTTACTTTTGTAATTATCCCAAATTTCTCAGTGCAATTGACTATCAACCTGAAGCAGACATTTTAGCAATGCGAATTGATATATATATTATATATCACTTAGTAGGTGATCTGAGAGAGTTGATGTATATTTCAAATTTCCTTACGCTTAGAACTTGACATTTTTCAGGTTATACATTTCTTATGCCAAACGTGGGTCAGTTGCTTTGTATCTTGCTATATCTAGTTTCCCTATTACTTAAATCTAACAACTTGTCTATAATAAATCCAAGATTATTCCTAGACCTTCCAAACAATAGCCAGTATCACTAAATACTGTAATTTCCAGATTCAGAACCCACGAGTTTTTGCCCATCTAGTTGGACTTTCACTTGCAATTGTCTTTGCTTTACTCTCTGTCAGGACCTGCTACCCGGTGCTCACAATTCACAAATAGGCTTTCATAGGGTCAGATTCCAACATTTTCCAGTCAGCCTTATCAAATTGCTAGTTATTTCTCATGAATATATGTCACAAGATCTGATATAATTTGACAGGAAATCTGTTTCCAATAAAATATTTTGCTTTTCCAGTTTTGTGCCGGGAAATATCTTCTTTCTTCCCCAATGACAGATCCTGAGACTTTAGTGAAAAACTAGTCCAGACTTTAATTAAATTATAGTTGAAAGACTTAACATATGAGAATATTCTGGGACATTTGTTTCATGCCTCATTTTCTGGTGGCCCAGCCCCAGAGGGAAGCAAATGCTAGCTTGGGAGACTTACATACACCTTTCAATTCTAGAATTACTTGGTTATCCTTTGTTTCAAAATGTCTATAATTAAAAACATTTCCGTATAAACTCATAGGATATTATTTTATCTTTTTAATCCAAATATAGCATTTTTTTCTTTGTGATAGAGGTTAAACTTCCATCCAAGGGCCTCTAGATGTGGAATAAAAACTAGATTCATGTTAGATTGAATATGTGTTCATGGCTGCAAACCCAAAATGTATCAAGAAAGTGATATTCAAGAGGGACTCATGGGGAAATTAAAAAATGGACATAGTAGGAAAATCATTCCTACATGTCTTTTCTCCATCCACATTATTCACATGTACATTTAATCTTACATTTAAAACCCAAGTTCTCTTTTCAGATGTTTTTGCTGAGGATAAACAATATTTATGATAAGAATTTTAGTGTTATAATAACCTTATAGTATTTCTTCATATTTGTAACTGTTAAGGTATGAATTAAGTAAACTTTAAGGTCTCTTTCTAGTATTGTATGGAAAATACATGAACAAAGCATCCTGCTCTGGCCAGTGATGGGAGGAATAGTCATTAAAAAAGTAGAAAGGCATCGTAGAGCCAAATAAGCTTCTGCATCTCCTAAGGATTGGAATTGGAAGGGGAAAGGGAAGGCATCTTTAAGAGCAGAAACTCTGTGCACCAGGATATGGCTGGGGAAAAGAGAGGCTAGAGAGAAAAGTAATGAACACCAAAGATTGATCGTGACACACATATCAATATTTACTACTAATCCAAATGGATAATAATATTTGGATATAACAAAATGGGTACATGAATGATTGAATAATTTGATGTACAGCCTAATAGATATGCTTTTCAAAATTCTTTAGTTAAAAAGATGCAGATTTATAAAAATATCATACAGAAAATATTGTGTTCACATAATATTCCCTCCCATTATTAAAACTTTACAATCGTTGCATTTGTTACAATTTATGAAAAAATATTATAATTGAACTATTAATTAAAGTCAGTATTTTACTTTGGGCGTATTTTTCCCATATATAACCCTATTACAAATACCTTGCATTAATGTGCCAAACTTTGTTATAATTCATGAAAGAACATGTTCATAATTGCACTAGTCCATCATTTACAATAGGGTTCACTCTGATGTACAGTCCTGTTTTTTAATAATTGAATAACATATATAACCTAAAAATGTCCCCTTTTAACCATATTCACTTATGTAATGCAGCGCTGTTAATTACACCCACAATGCTTGCTCCATCACCAATAATCATTTCCAAAACTTTACAATCACCCCAAATAGAAATTTTGTACAAATTAAGCATTAGTATCTCATTCTTTACCCACAACCCAGTCCCTGGTAACTTCTAATATAGATTCTAACTTTAAGAGTTTGATTATTCTCATTATTTCATGACAGTGAGATCACACAATATTTGTTCTTTTGAATCTGGTTTATTTCACTCAACAAAATGTCTTCAAGATTCATCTGTGGCATCGCATGAACCAGAACTTTATTCCTTCTTTTTTTTAACATGGGCAAGCACCGGGAATCGAACCTGGGTCTTCGGGCATGGCAGGCAAGCATTCTTACCTGCTGAGCCACCGTGGCCCACTTTATTCCTTCTTAATGCTGAATAATATTCCATTGTACGTATATACTGCATTTTGTTTATCTCTTCATTGGTTGACGGACACTTGGGTTGCTTCCATCTTTTGACAATTTTGAATCATGTTGCAATGAAATTTGGTGTACAAATGAGTGTTTGAGTTCCTGAGTTTCCACATTATCAGGTCATATGGCAATTCTGTATTTAGCTTTTTGAGGAACTGCCAAACTGTCTTTCACAGAAGCTGTACCATATTATATTCCCATTAGCAATGAATAGGTGTTTCTATTTCTCCACATCCTCTCCAACACTCATAATTTTCTTTTTTTAATAGTAGTCATTCTAGTGGGTTTAAAATGGCATTGCATTGTGGTTTTGATTTGAATTTCCCTAATACCTAATGATGTTGAATATCTTTTCATGTGCTTTTCAGCCATTTGTATATCCTTTTTGAAGAAATGTCTATACAGGTCTTTTGCCCATCTTTTTTATTGGGTTGCTTGTATTTTTATTGTTCAGTTGTATGATTTCTTTAAATATTCTGGCTATTAAACCCTTATCAGGTATGCAGTTTCCAAATATTTTCTTCCATTGAGTAACTTGTCTTTTCACTTTTGTGATAAAGTTCTTTGATGCAGAAAAGTTTTTAGTTTTGATGAGGTTCTGTTATCTATTTTTTGTTGCTGTTGATTGTGTTTTAGGTGTAAAATCCAAGAAAACATTGCTTAATATAAGATCCTGAAGAAGCTTCTCTACCTTGTTTTCTAGTACTGCTTCTTATTTAGGTCTTTGATCCATTCTGAGTTAATTTTTGTATATGTTGTTAGCTAAGGTTACTTCTTCATTCTTTTGCACATGGATATCTAGTTCTTGCATCATCATTTATTGAAGAGACTATTCTTTCCCAATTGAGCAGACTTGGAAGTCATATAAAAAATCAATTGACTATCCATGTGAGGGTCTATTTCTGCACTCTTAATTCAATTCCATTGGTCTATATGTCTTTCCTTTTACCAACGCTATACTGTTTGACCACTGTAGATTTGTAATAAGCATTAAAGTCAGAATATGTGAAACCTCCAACTTCGTCCTTCTTCTTCAAGATGGTTTTGGCTTTTCTGGGCCCCCTTGAATCTGTTAATCACTTTGGGTAGAATTAACATTTTAAAAATGTTTAGTCTTTCAATCCCTGAACATGGAATATCCTTCCATTTATTTAGATCTTCTTTGATTTCTTTTAGCAATGTTTTGTAGTTTTCTCTGTATGTCCTTTATATCCTTGGTTAAAATTATTCCTAGTTACTTGATTCTTTTTGTAAATGCTACTCTAAATGCATTTTTTTCCTCGGATTTTTTTTATTATTACTGTATAGAAACACTACTGATTTTTGCATGTTGATCTTGTACCCCGCCACTTTGCTGAATTAATTTATTAGCTCTAGTAGCTTTATTGTAGATTTTTCAGGACTCCATATATATAGACTCACATCATATGCAAATAGTGAATATTGTGTGTCTTCCTTTAAAATTTAGATGCTTTGTATTTCTTTTACTTGTCTACTTTCTATGGCCAGTACTTCCAAGGCAATGTTGAATAACAATGGTGGCAGTGTACAGCCTTGTCATGTTCTTGATCTTGAAGGGAAAGCTTTCAATCTTTCACCATTGAGCACAATGGTAACTGTGAGTTTGTCATCTATGCTTTTTATCATGTTGGGGGACCTTATATTCCTAGCTTTTAAAGTGTTTTGATCAAGAAAAGGTAGTTTGTTAACTGCTTTTTCTGCATCACTTGAGATGTTCATACATTTTTCCCTTCATCTTGCTAATGTGGCCTAATACATTAATTGATTTTCTTAGTTTGAATGACCCTTGCATACCTGTGATAAAACCCACTCAAAAAATGGTGTATACTTTTTTTTAAATTTGCTTTTGGATTTTACTTGCAAGTATTATGTGGATGATTTTTGCATCTATAATCCTAAGAGATATCAGTCTCTAATTTTCTTTTTGTAGAATCTTTATCTGGCTTCATATTAGGATGATGTTGACCTCATATAATGAGTTAGTTCGTGTTTCATCCTGTTCAATTTTCTTGAGTAGTTTGAGCAGGATTGGTATTAATTTGTCATGGAATGTTTGATAGAATTCACCTGTGAAGTCATCTGGTCTTGGACTTTTCTTTGTTGGTAGGTTTTGATGACTGCTTCAATTATCATTACTTATAATTGGTCTGTTAAATTATTCTTTTTTTTTACAGTCTGTGTAGGTTGTTCATGTGCTTCTAGGAATTTATACACTTCATTTAGGTTGTCCCATTTGTTGGCATACATTCGTCCATAATATCCTCTTATGATCCTATTTATTTCTGTGGGGTCAGTAGTTAGGTCCCTCTCTCATTTCTGATTTTATTTATTTATATCTTTCCTCTGTTTTTCTTTGTCAATCTAGCCAAGGGTTTGCCAATTTATTGAACCTTTCAAATGACTTTTTGTTATGTTAATTCTCTCTATTTCTTTTATATTCTCTATTTCACTTATTTGTGCCTTAATCTTTGTTACTTCTTTCCTTCTGCTTGCTTCAGTTCAGTTTGTTGTTCTTTTTCTAGTTTCTCCAAGTGTATTACTAGGTCTTTTGACTTAGCTCTTTCTTCTTTTTTTAATGTAAGCATACAGGAGCATGAATTTCCCTCTCAACATTGCCTTTGCTACATCCCATAAGTTTTGATATGTTGCTTTCTTGTTTTCATTTGTCTAAAGATATTTACAGATTCTCCATTTAATTTATTCTTTGGCTCACTGATTGCTTAAAAGTGTGTTATTTGATTTTAGTTAGTTTGTGGTTTTGCAGTTCTCTGACTGTTATTGATTTCTAGCTTCACTCTATTTTGGTCAGAGAAATTGCTCTGTGTAATTTCTATCTTTTAAAATTTACTGAGACTAGTTTATTCTTTTTTTTAGACCTAAATGCATAACCTGGAAAATGATCCCTGTATACTGAAAAGAATGTATAACCTACTGTTTTGGGGTGCAATGTTTATATATGTCTGTTAGGTTTTGCTCATTTATTGTATTATTCTAATGCTCTGCTTACTTTTTGATCTTCTGTCTTGATATTCTATCTATTGATGAGAGTGGTGTATTGAAGTCTCCAACTCTGATTGTAGTGAGATCTATTATTCTCTTCATTTTTTCCAAGGTTTGCTTCATATATTTGGGTCACCATGGTTAAGTGCATAAATATTTAAGAATATTATTTTTTCCAGAAGGATTGATTTTTTAATTAATTTATAGTGTCTTTCTCTATCAACAGCTTTTGAATTAAAGTAAAATTTTATAGCTACCTCAGTTTCTTTGGTTACTATTTGCATGGAATATCTCTTTCCATACATACACTTTCAATCTATTTGTTTCTTTTGGTCTAAGTTGAGTCTCTTATAAACAACATAGTTGGATCTTGCTTTTTCATCAGTTCTACCAATCTGTGACTTTTGATTGGGAAGTTTAATCCATTAACCTTCAATGTTATTACTGTAAAGTCAGTATGTATTTATGCCATTTTCTCCTTTGGTTTTTATATGTTGTATCTTTTTTGTCTCTCTTTTTCGTTATTGCAAATTCCTTTTCTGTATAATTGATCTTTTCTGATATATGACTTATATCATTCTCATTTTTGTTTCTGCATATTTTTGAAATATTTTCTTTGTTTTTGCCCTGGGATGTGCATTACACAACTTAAATCTATGAGTTATTAATTTGAAAAGATACCAACTTTGCTTCAATAGCATATATGATTTTGTTACCATATACCCCTGTTTCCCCTGTTCATGTTATTTTTTATTCCACATCACCTTTTTATATTTTGCATGCCTATTATCAGAAAATATGTTTTTTGCTTGTTCAGTTGTATTCTGATTCACTGTCTTTTTTTATTACATGGGCAGGCACTGGGAATCGAACCCAGGTCTCCAGCACAGCAGGCGAGAACTCTGCCATTGAGCCACCATTGCCTGCCCGGACTCACCATCTTTTTGAAAGACAGTGTTGCCAACAAAGAATTTTTGGTTGGAAGATTTTTCTTTCATTGCATTTAATATATCATACCACTGCCTTCTCCTCAATGATTTCTGATGAGAAATTGGTGTTTAGTCATATTGAGGATCTCTTGTATTTTACAAATTGCTTTTCTCTTCCTGATTTTAGGATTCTCTCTTTACAATTTAACATTTTGATTTATATGTGTCTCAGAGTAAGTCTTTCAGGGTTTATTCTGTCTGGAATATGTTGCACTTCTTAGACATGTATGCATATGTCTTTCATAAGAATTTGGGAAATTTTGGGCCATTATTTCCTCAAATATTCTTTCTGTCACTTTTCCCTATTCTTTGACTTCTGGAACAAACAGATATATATGTTTGCATATTCCATACTGTCACTCATGTCCTTGAGACACTGCTCATTTTCCTTCAATTCTTTTCTCTGTCTGTTCTGACAGTACTGTAACAGCTATCCTGCTTTCTAGTTCAGAGATTCTTTCTTCTGCCTATTCAAGTCTGCTGTTGTATGCATCCAGTTTACTTTAAATATCTATTCATATTAAAAAGAAGGATTTATTAAGTTGCAAGTTTACAGTTCTAAGACCAAGAAAATGTCCCAACTAAAACAAGTCTATAAAAATATCCAAATTAAAGTACCAACAAGAGGTTAACCTCACTCAGGAAAGACTGATGAAGTTCAGGGTTTCTCTCATTTGCCATGTGATCCAGCAATTCCATTACTAGGAATATATTCAGGGGAATCAAAAGCAAGGACACAAACAGACATTTTCACACTGATGTTGATAGTGGCATTATTCACAATTGCCAAGAGATGGAAACAGCCCAAATGTCTATCAACTGACTAGTGGATAAACAAAGTGTGGTATATACAGTCAATAGAATATTATGCTGCAGTGAAATGGAATAAAGTCATGAAGTATGCAATAACATATAGATGAATCTTGAGGAAATTATGTTGAGCAAATAAGCCAAAAAATTTAGGACCAATACTCTATGGTCTCACTAATATGAACCAACATAATATACAAATTCTGACTAGTTAAAGTTAAGAACACAAATTATCAGGAGAGAGAAAGAGAAAGTGTTTGGATATTTGATGCTGAAGGAGTATGGAACTTTCAACAGGGTTGATTATAAAGATCTAGAAATGGGTAACACAGTATCATGTAATGGATGCATGATATTGTAAGTATATTGAACAAAGCTGAAGGTGACTAAGGTTGAAAGAGGAAGGTTAGAAGCATGTATGAAACCAGAAGGAAAGAGAGGATAAAAATTAGAACTTTGTAATATAGTGAAACTTAGAGTGGATAATGATGGTGATTAAATGTACAAACATAAAAAAAGGATTTACTTGATGGAGAACCATTGAAGGTCACCATTGTAAGCCATTAAAGAGAGTGAGTATATGGAAACAAAAAACACAAGTAATGCAAACTATGGTCTATGGTTAACAGTTCATTGTAGTGTTTTCCATTAATTGAAAAAAAAGGCAATATACCAAAGCTAAATGTCAATAATGAGGGAGGTATAATGGTGGCATATAGGATTGTTGTTGTTGTTTCTCTTCCTTCTTCCTCTTTTTTTTTCTTTTCTCTTCTCTCTTTGTGCAAGAAATGTCATTGTTCTCATATAAATTGTGGTGGTGAATATACAACTGTGTGATTATAACTTAAGGAAAAATATATGATTATACCATAGGGAAGTAGAATAGAACAGCCCCTCTGGAGGACAGTGTGGTTGTTCCATACAAGAACAAATATAGGGTTGATATGTGGTCCTGCTAGCCTGTTAGTAGACAAAGACTTGGAAGAACTGAAAATTGGGACATGAAAAGGGATATGCATACTGGAGTTTAAGGAAGCATGTTTCATGATTTGCAATGGATGGGCATGGCCTAAGAATACATTGACTGATAAATGAAAGGGCTGAACATGGTTATGGCAGTTAGATTCAGTTGTCAACTTGGCCAAGTGAAGGTGCCTAGTTATGTTCCTGTGGACATGAGCCAATGATACGTGAACCTCATCTGTTGCTCATTACATCAGCAGTCAGCCAGGAGGCATGCCTGCTGCAATGAATGATGTTTGATTTAATTGGCTGGTGCTTAAATGAGAGAGGTCAATGTAGCACAGCTCAAGCAGTTCAGCATACCTCATCTCAGCACCCACAGCTCAGCCCAGGCCTTTGGAGATACAGAAAGAAAACGCCCTGGGGAGAGTTGTAGAAACCCAGAGGCCCAGAGAGAAGGCCAGCAGACATCACCCTGAGCCTTCCCACATAAGAAAGAACCTCAGAAGAAAGTTAGCTGCCTTTCCTCTGAAGAGCTAGCAAAATAAATCCCCTTTTATTAAAAGCCAATCCATCTCTGGTGTGTTGCATTCCAGCAGCTAGCAAACTAGAACAGTGGTATATACATACAATGGAATAATGAAGCTGCAGGAGCTTCTAGGAGCTTCTAGCTGGCATGCAACTAGGAGAAGGGACCCTGAGGACATTATATTGAGTGAAATAAAATGGGAAAAATGGGCAAATAATGCATAAATTAAATATAATGAGCAAACTCTAAGAATTGAATTCAAGTGTATAGGTTATCAGTAGATAAAAAGTAAGCAGAGATTGGGCAATTGATGACTAAGAAGTACAGAATGTTCAAATAATCTCATTGTAAAGGTTCCTAGATTGTAAGCTCTTAGAGCAGTCACATCTACTCCTGAGTTTTAACGCTTATTTCTAAATTCTGAGTTGCTGTGCTCTTTGTGTATAACCTGGTAGTTCTCTGTAATATTGGGTATTTGTGGGACACCTGAGACTCAGAATTAGAGCTCTGCAGGGCTGAGAGTCAGCATTACTCTATACAGCAACTGTTAAAGAAGCTGAAAAAGAGATAAGATTCAAATTAGTGATATGTGTGCAGTGGGCCTGGTTAGGACTAAGGTAAATTAGAATACAAGGTAAAGGATGATGCTGTCTGTATTTTAAAACTTCAGCTTCTGTGAGAGACCAAAGGAAAAAATGCTTATTCGGTCTAAAATTTAAATTTTCTGTGGCAAACTATTTGATATAACATGTCTGGTCAGTTTACTTAACTTTGCATGGAATCTAGAATAGGGAATGAGTTCTTATTATTCTATACAGGTTAATATAATGGATACATTCCAGAATATTTGGGGCAGAAAACAAAAACAAAAACAAACAGATGAAAAAGGTTTTGCAAATTCCACTTGAGGAACTGGGGGAAAATATGCATCTATTAAATTTGCCCACCTGGGGAAAATCTGATATTCTCTCAGGCATTAAGGACTCCCAGTTAAATAAGCCAAGCACTTGATCTTGATGTTGGAGATATGTGTTATTGTGACACTGAGAAAATTGTTTCACTATACTGTTAAGATGCATTTATGTTTCCTACTTTTATTCTTTTGCTTTATTCCACCACACAATAAACTATAATGGGTTTTAGACCCTGAAGCATAAAGGAAGTTTTTGTGTCATGTTTTTGTCATTTATACTGAGCTTTTATCATATTTAAAAGAGTAAAACCTCCAACAAGTACAGCTAAGAGGAAAACATAAATATTTGTCCCTAAAGAAAAGTGAATAGAAAGTATTTAATTTTTAAAGGTTTAGAACAAGCTTAAATTAATGTAGTTTTCAGAGCAAGCAAATGGTCTGCTTTCAAAAAAAGAGGAGTTCAAGCATGGATTAACATAATTTTGCAACATGTTTAAAGGAGATATTTTAAAATTATTTCAGGGAAAATCTTTGATGAGAGCTCTTGACTTTGATTTTAATCATTTTACTGCCTATGAAAATGGAAAGAGATAAGAAATATCAGAAATCTATGAATATTTTGAGTGCTAGGAATTATAAACAAAGATAAGATATTTTCTGTGTATGTGGAAGGTTGAAAGCAGGCTTTGAAGTAACAAATATTTATTGATCTTTAGCTATATGTAATGGACTAATCTAGTAGTGGGAATAAGGCAACAAATAATATTGGCAGCAGGTACAGTTTAACATGCATCTTAGTTCCAGATGCCTTAATTGCCCGCCTGTCATCTTCACTACATATAAAAATATGTAACCCACATTGTAACTTTCCCTGCTCAACATACATCTTCCACCCTGAACTCTCACTTCCTAGATCTTCCATGCTGCTCTGTCCTACTGTCTTAATTTGTACTTGCTTTTTCCTCAATAGGAAATTGTGCTCTTCCCTATATTTACTTGGTTGAATAATTTACATATTTAAGGGCTTAGTTTAAATGTAATATCCTTAGAGAGCAAAGAGGCTACCCCTTACTATGTAGCATAACCAACTATGCCCAGTCACCTTCTTTAATAGCATGCTACTTTGTTTTCTTCCCAGTACTTCCTACCATTCGAACACATTAAAATTTATCTGCTTGCTATTTTTTAAATTTTCTCCCTACCTAGGCTAGACTGTAAGCCCATGGAAAGCACAGATTTTGTTTATTTCCTTTATGATTTAATCTTCTGCACAATGTGCTATATTTTTCGCAGAGCAGATGCTAAATAAATACTAACTGAATGAATAAATATAAATGAAAATGGTTTCTTTCAACAAATATCAATTGATTATTATGCTCTAGGTAATATTTTAGTTGCTGTGAGTGAGCAATGAACAAAAAGGAGGCAAAATGCTCAACATGATGGATACACTCTTCTAACAAGTAGAAAGAGAGAATAAAAAAGATAAATAAGCAAAATATACATTACATTAGATGTTGATATGTGTTATGGAGAAAAATCAAAGTGAGGTATAACGTTAGGGAGTATCAGGATGAAGTAAAAATTTGAAACAGAGTGTCCTGGGAGACTTTCTAAGGAACAGATATTTGAAGTCAGACTTGAGAGAAGTGAGGGAGCAAGATGACTGAGGAGTGTTCCAGGCAAAGGGGAAATCAAGCGGTAGGCTCCTGAGGCAGGTAAGTGCACCACATGTTTGAGGAAAATCCTGTGGCAAGTACGGCTACAACTTAAAGGAAAAAGAGGTTAAGTTTATCTCTCTAAGTAGTACCTTATCTAGAGAGAAAAGGGGTAAGTAGGAGATCCATTCAAAGATGGCACCTAGTGGGGAGGGAAAAAGAGCTCACAGAGTACAAATTTCTTAAGATTGTTTGGCCATTATAAAGGTTTTTCTTATGGGGTAGAAAGCCAATGAAAGATTTGGAGCAGAGAGAGTGACACAATCTGGCTTCCATTTTATTTAAATGCAATTTTATGAGCTATATTATATATTCACATACCGCATAATCATCCAAATTGCACAATCAGTGGTTCACAGTATCATATGGCTGTACATTCACCATCACCGTTGGCTTTTGGACATTTTTATTACTTCAAGAAAAATAAAGATAAGAATAAAAGTGAAAAATAACACCCCAAACAACACATATCTTTGCCTTCCCCATATTATTTATTTTTTGTCTTTTTTTTTTATTTACTCACCTGTCCATACACTAGATTAATGGAGTGTAAGTCATAAAGTTTTAACAATCACATAGTCACACCTTAAAATCTCTAGTTATTCAGTCATCTTTAAGAATCAAGGTTATTGAATTACAGCTCAGCAGTTTCAGGGATTTCCCTCTAGCAACCACAATACACAAAACACTGAAAAGGGATATTTATACACTTCATATGAATAACCTCCAGAATAACCTCTCAGCTCTCTTTGAAATCTCTTAACCACTGAAACTTTATTTTGTTTCGTTTCTCTGCTCATTTTGTTCAAGACGGCTTTCTCATTCCCACATACCAGAGTCAGGCTTATCCCCGGGAGTCATGTCCCACATTGCCAGGTAGATTTACACCCTGAAAATCATGACTCATGTAATGGAGGAGGGAAGTGACTCCCATGGGGAGCTGGCTTAAAGAGAGAGGCCATATCTGAGCAAAAGAAAAAAAAAAAGATTCTGTGGGGGTCGGGGGGGGTGGCCCTTAGACATAACTATAAGTAGGCTTAGCTTATCCTCTGCAGGGAAAAGTGTCATAAGAGCAAGCCCCAAGGCAAGAGCCTGGCCCATCAAATTGGCAATCCCTGATGATATTGCAAGAATATTCCCTTAATGGGGAAGTTTAATATTTCCATCTTTTTTCCCAGTCCCTCAAGGGGACTTTACAAATACTTTTTAATCTCCTGCCCAGATTACTGATTACTCTGAATGTATCAGGGCACCCACCAACCTCTACATACCAACAAGATCTCACTCCCTAGGCATTGTTCCATGTAATCAGGGCCTCTGCATAAGCTAACGATACAAGTTAGATTAGATGGTGTGCTACTGAAAATACAAACATTGCAAGGTGTTGAACATGTGATTGTATACAGGAAAAAATATAATCAATCATATCATGGTCAATAATTAACATTAACATTGTAATACACTTCCCCGGCTTACATTATAAGAGGAATGATTCAGCTACTATGTGTAAAAGAGAATAAAGGATTCAAGAGCTGATGAAATAATAGCAACCGGTAGCTACTCTAACAAGCCAGGTGATACGATGCTGGCTAGAAGGACAGCGGCAGCAGGAGAAGAGGTGGGTTTTGTTTTTATTTTGAATATATTTTGAAGTTACAGTGAACAGGATTTCCCAACAGATTTAATGTGAAGTATAAGATGAAGATGAACAGCAAGGATGATCCCATGGTTTTTAGAGGTAGTTCCCTCTAACTGAGATCAGGATGATTAGGAGAAGAAAAGACTTTTATTTTTTTCCATCACATTCATCCCTGACCTTGGTGGCATATTATATTTGACATGTCAATTATACATCAAAGTAGCACTGGAATATATGAGCCTGGATTTCAGGAAAATCCAAATTAGAGATATAAATATAAGGGTCATCAGCATATCTAGGGCATTTAATGAGACTGAATGAGGATATTTAGAAAGCAAATATGAATAGAAAAGAGGTACAAGGACTGGTCCCCGCTGTAATCAAAGTTTTATGGAGGAGGAATTATTAAGAGAGATGGAGGAGTGGTCAATGAGGTAGGAGGAAATCCAGTAGACTCTAAACACTGAACACAGTGTGGTATCCTCAAAGACAAGGGAAGAAAGTTATTTTGGGGAGAGAGAGAGTTTCACTGTGTCACTGCAGCACAATGAACTTTATATTTAGGTTAGACATATATTCTTATTTGATATCCAATTCCTTCAAAGACCTGCCTATCTACCCCTTTGAGACTGGGAAGAATGCAAATAGAATGGATATTGCAACCAACTCTCTAGGTTGAAGAAAATCTCATTCTGAACAGGAAAGTTGTCCTTCTCAACAAAGCACATTAGATGGGCTGGTACCTCCTTAGAATACAGAAGAGTGAGAAACTTGAATAGCCAGTCATATCAGATGAATTAGCTTTAATGATCAATACTGAGGTGAACTTCCTGCTGTCTAGAAGTCCAGCCATTGTCAGTATATATAATAGAGAATAACTGGGAAGAGCCCAGTAAGAATTAGAGAAAATTTGGAATTAAAGAAATACGAAGTATTTAATATTTTCCCCTAAATGTGGTCTCAAATAAGCATAAAACTTTAAAGATATAAAACAAATTCACGGATAAATTGCCTTCACAGCAAGTTAATTTGGGATTTTAATCTGGGTGGGGGGGATTTTTAGCATTAATGATGACCAACATTTTGTAACAATATCACATCATGATTAATAGCACAGACTTGTGCATCAGAGATAAATAGGTGGCAATCACATACTTGCAACTTGCTACTTCTAAAATATAAATATTTGTCCTATCATAGGTACTTCTAAATCTGAAGGAATATTACCTCATAGGATAGTCTTGATGTAGAAATGAAATAAAAAATGTAAAACAGCACAGTGCCAAATACTCTAAGTACTAAACAAATATTTACTAAAATATTTTATAGTGAATTTATATCCTCTTTCAAGTTATTCCTTGATGCTTTCAGTAATAGGACCCTAGTCTTGATCTCTTAAAGTATTAATTAATTTTGCAATATTGGAATTTCATATAGCATCTCTTTCAGAGCAGGGACTAAGGTTCAGTCAAATTATTAATGTGGTGATTAAAATCTATATATAAAACATATATTTAAAATCAGGTCCTCCTTATATAATTTATAAAAGCAAACAAGCTATTTTTAATTTTTTATACTTTGGCTACTAATATATATTTAATGAATATATATTTTCTCAACTCTAACTAAGAAAACAAAATGGTAAAAGCTAATTCAGTTTATGCATAAGCTCAGAGACTACCAAACCAGTGCAAATGCCTGTGAGATTTTCTGCAAGCTGGATTTTAGTTGGGTAAAAAATATGATAATCTGAATTTCATAGCGTCTAATAACATTATGACTTTTCTGCTTATGTTATTAAAATGGTCTTACACTGAGATTCTTAAGGGCAATGCTAAACTGTAAATTAATGCTAAGCTTGTACAGACAGTTATATACTTTAATTTTTGTCAAGGGGGTATGCTGCCAATGCCTACAAAACTACGTATTCTTGCCAAACTGAAGAAAATAGTATGTGTAATATAGACCTTTAACACTTGATGTGAAAGCCAAATGGCCTTGAGAATACTCTGAAATGGTTCAAGGAATTTATTTCTGTGAAAGTCAATATATGAACCAACATAGTTTAAACATCTAGCAAAATATCAATACCAAAAAGGGTAAGAATTGTAAGAATATGTATTTATAATTGCGTTTACTTATATAGCTTTTTATTGTGCATACTATTTGTTACATATCAATAATTTATTATAAGTTGGTAATTTATTATAAATTTCAATTTATCGTGTATTGATACTCTAATACATCCTAGATAACATGATCTATTATATATTCATATTGTTTGTTGGTATTTTTATTTGCTATTCTTTAAGAGTCAAATTAAATTTATACATATAATATGTTAGGTTAATTTAGAAGTTATGCTCACATCCCTTCTCCATAGTCTTCATTTTTTGGCAGCTCATTCTGCAATAATTTTGCGAACCCAATTTCTTCTGGGTGGGAGAAATGACAGCAGGAAGCATTTTTGTTGTTGCAGTTCTGAGATTTATTTTAAAAGGTTTATGGAAGAGTCCATGCCAATCATTTTACTTATATATTTTTGGATAACCTACACATGTTTAATATAATTAAGAACACTGTATTCATACACATTATGAATTTCTTCTCAGAGTTGAAATAATATGTGAAAACACAAAGGATATTTTCAAAATCCAGTAAACTTCTTGTGAAGAGAAAGATTTAGTGTGGTAGGCATAATACTAAGATGTCCCCCAGTATTCCTGAACAATGACACCATATAGTGTATCTGGGGCTTATAAATATAATGCAATTCACTCCTGTGATTAGGTAAAAAGGGGAAGGTGTTTTGCAGATATTATTAAGGTCTTTAACCCATTATCCTCGAGTTAATTAAAAGGTAATTAAAAGAAATTATCATGATTGGCCCTAACAGGTAAGCCCTTAAAAGAGTTTCTATAGGTAAAACAATAAAAAGCAGATGACTTCCTGTATTTCTTGAAGACACAAAGTGCAATGGGTGGATAGGACCACTTAGCAGGAAAGGCTAAGTGACCAGTAGGAGTCTAGGTCTTCAGACCATAGCTGTGAGAAACTGAAGTTTGCAAACAACCACTTATGTTTGGAGGAGGACACCAAGCCCAAGAAAGAGATGCAAAATGGGCAACACATTGATTTAACCTTGTGTGATTCTGAACAGAGGATCCAGTTTTTCCAGCCTGACTTAAAGAACCTAGGAGGTAGTAAATGTATGTTGATTCAAAATGCTTAGTTTTTGATAATTCGCACAGAGTAATGGAAAGTTAATACATTTAGCTACCTCGGTATTGTTTGGTAGTCAAATGAAAACCAAACTAACTTTAACTGCTATAATTCCCTTCAAATTCATGAAAAAGAGGCAAATAAAGATCTCAAACTCAGGTCCAGGCATCATTTTAAGTACCCATGACTCTTACATGTGTGGCTCTTATAGTTTCAGTTTGGGGAGTTAAAAGGCAATATTGCATATTCTTACAACAGTTACATCTAAAAGTTTAAAATGTCTTATAATTTTATACTTAAAAGTATTAAAGTAATACAACCTTACTGAAATATAATCTAGGGAAACATTTATCTTAATTCTGAGATAAGCTTTGAAATTTCACATTTTAGAAAATTGGAGAGATTAATTTTGTACAAATATGAATGTATACTTTTTTCCCTCTCAAGGAAAAATGACAAAATGCATGTTAGCTTACAGGGTAGGATTTTGTTGAACACTCAATATGCATGTTAACCTCTGCTTCATCAGGTGAGGAAAGGTATTTTTTTTCCAGATTCACTTAATAAATGTTTAAGCTTTTCTGAAAGAAAGAGACTTCTGATTCATGCAATGCTCCCCATACCAGTTAATACTTATGTCCCTGCTATTGCAAAAGTCTAGTAGGAAGGTGTAAAATTGGTTCAAACTCAAATGTCAAGCATGAGAATTTCAATTTGCTTTCCAAAACACTGTACTAAGAAGGATTCTGGTGTTGCAGGAAACTCATTAGTGGACTATGATCCTTCAGCATTTGCCTCCGCATATAAGAAAGGCTATTTTCCAACTATTACCATGTAACTCTTCACTTATATACTCTGTGTAACAAATTACCAAAAATTTAATGATGAAAAAGTGAGGCTGATGCAAAGAGACTCTATATGCTCCAGGAATCCACAGCTAAGTATTTTGAAAGATAAGAAATTGTTTTGTTTGCTTCTGTATTTTTACTTTATCTTTTACTGTTTTCTTTTTAAGTTTGTATATCTGTTTTACTCTAAGCTGTAGTTCTTAAGTTAGTGTATATAAAATTTAAGTAGTTCAAAAAGTTTTAATTTAATCGCCTGGCCAACCACCCAGAGGATATGAGTTCAGGAATCCTGAAATAGAGCCCAGAAATATTTATATTTGGTGCAATCTAGGAGATTGTGATTTATAACAGACCATACCTTCAGAAACAAAGGGATATTTTGAAATATATTTACAAAATTTAAACAATTTCACTGTGATAACTTTTTGCACTTCATGCCTTGTTATTTTAGTAGTTTATTTTTAAGCATCTCTTTCCCTAATAACCATGCTGTCTGCTTTCATTAGCCTTTAATCTATTTTTAAAAATGTGTACACATTTTTTCAGGCATTAATTCTTGTTACTACATTTTCATTCACATTGTTGCATGCCTTAGGACTTCATTCCTTTTTATAGCAATACAGTGTTTGATCATATGTATCCACCACCATCCTTAGCCAATCCACTTTACAGTCAGTGCATCATTCAGCCACCTGCATTCATGCAGCATCATGTATAATGCCCAAAATCCGCAGTCTATCAACACTCTCAATTTTAGATAATTTCATTGTTCCAAAGAGAACTTTGAAGTAGTTCTTCAAGAACTAATTTATATTTTCTAGGGTTAATCAGTGAGACACATAGGTCTATATGATACCTTTCAATCTTGTTCACCTTCAATAGGCAAATTTTACCCATAGACCCGCTAGAGAACCACCTTCACTACTATCTAGTCCCTGACATTTGAATTCAACCTCATTAGCTAATTGTTCACCCATCTCTATCTTCTATGTATCTCTAAGTTTTCTATATTCTGTATTTAAAACTTTCAATTTTACCTTTATAGTAATATGGAATCATACTGTACCTACCCTTTTGTGTCTGGCTTATTTCACTTAGCATTATCTCCTCAAGGCTCATCCATTTTCTTATGTGCTTCAGGACATCATTTCATCTCAATGCTGCACAATATTCCATCATATGTATATGCCACATTTTGTTAATCCACTGGTCTGTTGATGGGCATTTGATTTGTTTCTGTCATTTGCCGATTGTGAATCATGCTGCTGTGAGCATCGGTGTGCAAATGTCTGTTTGTGTCATTTCTTTCAGCTTTTCTGGGTATATACCAAAAAGTGCTATTGTGGGACCATAGGGCAACTTGATATTTAGTTGCTTATTCATATCTTTGGCCAATTTTATAGTTGGGTTTGTTCTTTTGTTGCTGAATTGTGTGATTTCTTTATGTATACCAAATATCAAAACTTTGTCTGATATATGATTTCCAAATATTTTCTCCCATTGAGTTGGCTGCCTCTTCAGCTTTTTGACAACCTTTGAGGTGCAGAAGCATTTGTTTTTGAGGAGTTCCCATTTATCTATTTTTTCTTTTGTTCCTTGTCCTTTGAGTGTAAAATTTAGGAAGCTACCTCCTATTACTAGGTCTTGAAGATGTTCCCCTACATTTCCTTCTAGAAACTTTATGGTGCTAGTTCTTATATTTAGATGTTTGATCCACTTTGAGTTCATTTTTGTATAAGGTGTAAGGCAGTCTTTTGGCTATTGATATCCATTTGTCCCTTGTCCATTTCTTGAAAAGACTATTTTGTCCCAGTTCGGTGGATTTGGGGTCCTGTCAAAAAATCAGTTGACCATAGATTTATTTAGCATGTCTGTTAAATCTAATTCATTTTTCAAGTTGTTTAACTTCTCTATTTCCTTGTTGATTTTCTGCCTGGTTGTTCTATCTATAGAGGAGAGTGGTGTATTAAAGTCTTCTACTATAATTGTTTGAAACATCTATCGCTCCCATCAATTTTGCAAATGCCCATCTCATGTACTTTGGAGCCCCTTGATTGGGAGCATAAACATTTATAATTGTTATATATTCTTTCTGAATTGTTACTTTAATTAATATATAGTGTCCTTTGTCTCTTTTGTTGTCTTTACATTTAAAGTCTATTCTGTCCGATGTTAGTATAGCTACTTCTGCTTTCTTTTGGTGACATGAAAAATCTTTTCCCATCTTTTCACTTTCAATCTATTTGTATCCTTGTGTCTAAGATGAGTCTCTTGTAAGCAGCATATAGCTGGATTATAGTTCTTAATGCATTGTGCCGATCTGTACCTTCTAATTTCAAATTTTAGTCTGTTAATATTAAAAGTTATTACTGAAAATGTGTTTCTTGAATCCACCATCTTATCTTTTGCATTTTATTTGTCAGATCTATATATTCTTTTCCCTCTTGCTCTTTTTTTTTTGTATAGTATAACATATATACAAAGCAAAGAAATAAAAAGGGAATAGTTTTCAAAGCACTCTTCAACAAGTAATTACAGAACATATCCCAAAGTTTATCATGAGCTAACATGCAATCTTCTCATATTTTTCCTTCTCATAGGAGGTGAGAGGGCTTAAATATTTTTTGTCACAATCAACTTTTTTCCTTCACGTTTTGTGAAAAATAGTATATATACAAAAAAAAAAGTATAAATTCCAAAGCACAGCAGCACAATTAGTTGCAGAACATATTTCAGTGTTTGACATGGGTTACAATTTCACAATTTTAGGTTTTTACTTCTAGGTGCTCTAAAATACCAGACCTCTTGCTCTTTTTATCTTTTAAGTTATTCTTACTGGTACTCTTCAATTATGTGACCTCTTTCAGACCTTTCTCTCCTGTTTTTTATTTTTTTTTGACTGACAGAACTCCCTTTAGTATTTCTTGTAGGGCCAGTCTCCTGTTGACAAACTCTTTCAGGATTTGCTTGTCTGTGAAAATGTTAACTCTCTTTCACTTTTGAAGGACAATTTGGCTGGGTACAGAATTCTTGGCTGGAAGTCTTTCTCTTTCAGCATCTTAATATATCATACCACTGCCTTCTCACCTCCATTGTGCCGGTTGGGTAGTCTGAACTCAGTCTTATGTGGTTACCCTTCTATGTAGTAGATCGTTTTTCTCTTGTTGCTTTCAGAATTTTCTGCTTCTCTTCAACATTTGGCAGACTGATTGGTATGTGTCTTGGGGAAGGCCTATTTGGGTTTTTTTCTATTTGGAGTTTGTTGAGCTTCTTTGACTTGTATATTTATGTCCTTCATGGGGTTGGGCAGTTTTCCTCAATATATTCTCAACTAAACTTCCTAGCCCTTTACTCCTCTCTTCTTCTGGTACACCAATTATTCTTATGTTTGTGTGCTTTGTTTTGACCATCCTTTCCCTGATATTCAATTCACATTTTTCCATATTTTTTGCCATTTTCTGTTTTCAGTGTTCAAAGCCAGTTGCCCTGTCCTCTAGTTCACTTATTCTTTCTTCTACCTCTTCAAATCTGCAGTTGTGTGTCTCTAGAATGTTTTAAATTTGAATTTTAATTCTAGAGTCTTTAATCTCTGTGATACCTGTTATTTTTCTACATATTCTTTCAAATTCCTCCTTATGCTCTTCTACTGTCTTCCTGATTTCCTTTATGTCATTGGCCATCCCATTAATTTTATTTAGTAGAGTTATATGACCATCTTCTGATTCCTTATTCCAATGTCTTTGTCTCCTCTTGTGTTTTAATTTGATTATTAGGCAGGGCTATATCTGTCTGCATTGTGATATGCTTACTGATGTAATGATGTTATCAATTGATTGGACCTAGTGAGCAAGATGTAACAACTACCCTAGACCTATTTGGTAAGGCATTTGTGTGTCAGAGGATGGGAAATAAATCCAACAAAAATACAGGGGCCTTCCACCTCAATGAAATTTCTACATGTCCATTAGTGTGGGGTATGTTGAGATATTCCTTCTAATGTTAAGGATACACTGTTGCATTCCTGGTTGGCCTCTTTGGATTTTGGAGACAACATATTCCCCATTTGGATGTGTTACTTTGGCCCATTTACTGAGTGACTAGAAAAGTTGTTAGTTTTGAATGGGGACTTGAAAAAGAGTAGGCTCTGTGAAAGGCCCAGGCTGCTGCACAAGCTGCTCTGCCACTCAGCTTGTGCAACATGATCTAGAGATTCAATGGTGCTAGAAGTGTCACTGGCAAGTAGAGATGCTATCTGGAGACTTTCGCAGGCCCCTGTAGGAGAATCCCAATGCCAGCCCTTAGGATTTTGGAGGAATGCCTTACATTCTCTGCAGATAACTACTCTCTATTTGAGAAACAGCTTTCAGCCTGTTACTGGGCCTTTGTAGAAACTGAACACTTAATCACGGGTCACCAGGTTAACATGAGATCTGAGTTCCCTATCATGAACTTGGGCTTTATGGCCCAAGCCATAAAGATGGGTGTGTACAACAGCACTCCATTATAAAATGGAAATGTTCTATACAAGATAGGGGCCCAGCAGATTCTGAAGGCACAAGTAAATTACATGAAGAAGTAGCCCAAATGGCCCCCATTCCTGCCACATTGCCTTTTCCTTTTCAACACAGAGCTATGGCCCCTTTGAGAGTTCTTTACAGTCAATTTTTTGAAAAAGAAAAATCTCAGGCCTGGTTTACAGATGGTTCTGCATGATATGCAGGTACCACCCAAAAGTGGACAGCTGTAGCACTGCAGCTCCTTTCCAGGATGTCCCTGAATGGGGTGGTGGTGAGGGTAAATCCTCTCAGTGGCTGTAACATTGAGCAGTTACCTGCTCAAAGGTTCATTTTGTTTGGAAGGAGAATATGTTTATATACTGATTCATGGGGTGTTGCTAATGGTTTGGTGGGACTGTCCAGGACCTGGAAGGGACATGATTGGAAGATTGGTGACAAAGAGGTCTGGGGAAGAGGTATGTGGATAGATGTTTCTGAGAGAGCAAAAAACATGAAGATATTTGTGTCCTATTTGAATGTGTACTGGTGAGTATCTTCAGCAGAGGAATATTTTAAGAATGAAGTGGATAAAATGACCCATTCTGTGGATACCAGTCAGCCACTATGTCCAGCAACTCCTGTCATTTCACAATGCACTCATGAACAAAATGGGAATAGTGGTAGGGTTGAAGCTTATGCATTGGCTCAACAACCTGGATATCCACTCACTAAGGCTGATCTGTCTACAGCCACTGCTGAGTGCCCTATCTGCCAGCAGCAGAAACTCACATTTAGCCCCCAGTATAGCACAATTTCCCAAAGTGATTGGCCTGCTACATGGTGGCAGGTTGATTATACTAGGCCACTTCCATCATGGAAGGGACAGTAATTTGTTCTAACTTGAATAAGAATGTACTTTGGATATGGTCTGCCTTCTCAGCACACAATGCTTCTGCCATATTTACCATCTGTGGATCTAAGGAATACCTTATGCACCATCATGGTATTCCACATGGCATTGTTTTTGATCAGTGAACCCACTTCATGCAAATGAAGTGCTGGAATGGGCACATGATCACGGAGTTCTCTGGTTTTATCATGTTCCTTGTCATCCTGAAGCAACTGGATTGATAGAATGATTGAATGGTCTTTTGAAGATCCAATTGTGGAGCCAACTAGGTGGTAATACCTTGCAGAGCTGAGGAAATGTTCTCCAGAGGGCTATGTATGCTCTGAATGAGTTTCTACTCTACAGTGTTAAATTTATCCCATAGCTAGAGTTGATGGGTCTAAGAGTCAAAGGTGGAAGTGGGAATGGCACCACCATAACCCCTAGTGATCCATTAGAAAAAAAAAATGCTTCCTGTCCCTGTAGCCTTGACTTCTGAGGTTCCAGAAGGAGGAGTGCTTCTACCAGGAGACACAATGATGATTCCACTGAACTAGCAACTAAGACTGCCGCTTGACCATATCGGGCTACTCATGCCCCTGGATCAAGATGCAAAGAAAGGAATTACTTTAATGGCTGGATTAACTGATCCCGACTATCAAGGGGAAATAGGACTGCAACTGCACAATGGAGATAAAGATGAGTTTTCCTGGAATACAGAAAATCCCCTAGGGCATCTCTTAGTACTACCATGCCCTGGGTTTAAAGTTAATGGAAAACTGCAACAACCCAATCTAGGAAGGACTACCAACAGTCCAGAAACTTCAGGAATGAAGGCAGAAAAATATGACCAGCTGAAGTGCTTGCTGAGGATAAAGAGAACATGGAATTGGTAGTAAAAGAAGGTAGTGATAAATTTGAACTATGATCACATGACCAGTTACAGAGACAAGGACTGTAATGATGTGAATATTTATTCCTTGCTTTGTAATAAGTACACTTGTATTTGTACATAAAGCAAACATCATTGTTTTCCTCTCTATAGTATCCCCTTTATCATATGACATAAGTTATATTGTTCATGTTATAGTATTTAACTTACAGAATATCAAATTTAAGAATATTACCCAAAGATTCACACCATATTCTGGAGAGATTTAGCACATCCCAGTTTTACACAGAACAGTTGAGTACTGCTAGGTGAAAAAATGATGTGTTTATTATTGTATTCTATTTAGAGATTAAGTATAATTTAAAGTTATGTGTCTATCTACCAAGTTGCCAAGGGCTGGACTGTGATGGTTAGATTCATGTGTCAATTTGGCCAGCCAATGGTGCATGGTTGTCTGGTTAAATAAGCACTGGCCTATCTGTTGCTGTGAGGACATTTTATGGGCTTAAATCATGAGCACGTTGCTTGCATCCATGGCTGAATACATCTGCATTTGGCTAAGACTAGTGTCTCTTGCAATGAGTGGCACTTAATTTAATTACCAGAGGGGTTTTAAGGAGGATTCAGAAGTGAGAATCTCTCTCTCCCTCTTCATTTCAGCCAACCAGCCTGTCCTGGGGAGTTTTTTGAGGACCTTCATTGGAGCTGCCATCTCATAGCCTGCCCTACAAATTTTGGACTTTCCCATCCCCATAGTTTTGTGAGAAACTTTTATTAATCTCATATTTACAGATATCTCTTGTTGGTTCTGTTTCTCTAGAGAACTCAGACTAATACATGTCCCTTTAGTCATTTATTTATATATGGTTTCACAAATGTTTATTTTATTCTTTGGTTGTAACATATTACTTATTTTGGTGGAAATGTGGTCATTGGGAGCTCTTTTTGTGTCATGTCATTTTGACATGGCTCCATTCTTATTTTTTAATTTCAATTTTTGAGACCTTCCTTACTTATCTTATATCTTTCCTGGCCCAGCCCTAGAATCATCCATTTTTCCAAGGACCCTTGGATCTGTTTATTGTATAATGGTATTTGGAAACCAAGATTTGGGCCCTATGTACATACATGCTACTGGGATGTCTTTGCTTTCTAGTCCCTCTCAGAAAATAGAGTAAGGAAATATATGTCTATGTATGAATTCATGTACAGATACATACTTAGATTTATTTCTATATCTATATTAGTTCATAATAATTGCTAAAATTGTAATACAGCACTATAGGTTCATTCTAACCTTACTTCCTATTTATTTGTAACTTCTTTCTTTGAAATTTCCATTTTTCATAACAGATTTACTTAATTTTTCAATGCTCCTATACATCCAATGTAGTTTTAGAATTTCTAATAAATATCACTAAAAGGAACAAACTTATCAATTGAAATACAGTGTCTGTGTACAGTGTCTCTGCAGCTATTTTGATCTTTAGCCTTAATATTCTAGTCAAAACATTATTTTCCAAAGTTATTTCTGGGTGAACCACAGTGGCTTAGCAAGCAGAGTTCTCACCTGCCATACCAGAGACCTGGGTTCAGGTTCAGTTCCCAGTGTCTGCCCATGCAAAAACAAAAAGCAAAACAAAAGACAATTAAGTTATTTCTGCTTCCTTTCTCCCACTTCCTTCATAGATATTATGACATACTTTTAAAATATAGTTAGACTTATTTTTCACAATCTCCATTATTTGTTGAATTTTTAAATTTGCATGCAGTAAAATTCACTCTTTGTTGCATGCAATTCTATGGTTTTTGAAAAAATGTAGGATCATGTATACACCAACACAGAACTATATAGAACAGTCCCATTATATTAAAATTACCTGTGTCCTCTTTATAACCAAGCTCTCCCCTTCCCCTAATCTTTGAGAACCACTGAGTTTTCCATCTATGTAGTTTTAACTTTTTAGAGAGTCATAGACATGGAATTGTATAACATGGAACCTTTGAGTCTGTCTTTGAGTCTATTACCAACACTTTTAATCCCCCCAAACAGAAACTGCAATTATATACCAATCAGGTGTTAGTGCCCCATTCCATACCCTCACCTCAACCCCTGTTATCTATTCCTGAGTCCATAAATTTGCTTATTCTAATTATTTTATATCAGCGAAATCATACAATATTTTTCTTTTTGTGACTGGCTTATTTCACTCAACATGACATTTTCAAGATTCATGCATGTTGTTGCATGTATCAGAACTTCCTTCCTTTAAGAGCTGAATAATATTACATTACCACACATTTTTATCCATTAATTGGTTGATGGACATTTGGATGGTTTCCATCTCTTAGAAATTTCAAATAAATCTTCTGTGAAATTTGGTGTACAAATATCTCTTTGAGTCCCTGCTCTCAATTATTTTGTATACATACTTAGGAATGGGGATGCCAAGTTATATGATAATTCCATTCTTAACTTTCTGAGGACCTTCCAGACTCTATTTTCCACAGTGGCTGCACCATTTTACATTCCTACCAACAATGAACAAGTGTTCCTATTTCTCTACATCAGTTTAATGCTTTTTACTTTTTGTTTTGTTTTGTTTTTTAGGAGTGGCCATTAGAGTGGGTGTGAAATTGTATCTTATTGTGACTTTGATTTACATTTCCTTAATGGCTAATGATGCTTAGCATTTTTCATATGCTCACTGGTCATGTCTTTGAAGAAATACTTATTCAAAATTTTTGTTGATTTCTTAATAGTTTTTTTTTTGTTCTCTTGTTGAGTTATAGGAATTTTCTACATACTCTGGATATTAAACCCTTACCAGATATGTGGTTTCCAAATATTTCTCCCATTACTTAGATTGTCTTTTACTCTTATAATGAAGTCCTTTGATGCACAAAAGTATTATCTTTGATGATTTCCTATTTTTCCATGTTTTCTTTTGTGGCTTATGTTCTGATGTCAAGTCTAAGAAGCTATTGCCTAACACAAGTCCTGAAGGTCCTTTCCTTATGCTTTCTTCAAGGGTTTTTATAGTTTTGGTGATTATATTTAGGTCTTTGATCCATTTTACATTAATTTTTGTGCATGGTGAGATAAGTTCATCTTCATTCTTTTGAAAAAGGAGATGCAATTTTCCCAGTACCTTTTGTAAAAGAGACCATTTTTTCCCCATTAAGTGGACGTGGCACCTTTGTCTATATACCTTCCCTGTGAAATTACCATGTTGTTTTGATTGCTGTAGCTTTGAAATAAGTTTTTAAATAATGGAAGTGTGAGTCTTCCAAACTTGTTTGTCTTTCTCAGGATACTTTTGGCTATTCAGGATCTCTTACCTTTTCATATAAATTTGATCATTGGCTTTTCCATTTCTACAAGGAAGGCTGTTTGCATTATACTGGGATTGCATTGACTCTTTTAATCACCTGAGGTAGATTTGACCTCTTTACAAAATTTAGTCATTCAATCCCATGAACATGCCATGTTCTTTCATTTATTTATTTCTTTCAGCAATAATTTTAGTTGTTTTTGCATGAACCTTTACATTTGGATGAAAATATTTTAAAAATTTTTCTTAAGACAGTTTATTTGAGCAATCTTTTATTTAGGAGTAAATTTTTTTTTTTTTTTTTTTTTTTTTTTTTTTTTTTTTTTTTTTTTTTTTTTTTTTTTTTTTTGCATGGGCAGGCACTGGGACTTGAACCTGGGTCTCCGGCATGGCAGGTGAAAACTGCCTGCTGAGCCACCATGGCCCACCCTAGCAGTGTGTTTAATCTTCAAATATTTGAAGGATTTTCCGGCTACCTTGACTTTATTTTGTAAATGATTTGTAGCTTAATTTCATGTGGTCTGAGAAAAAAACTTCATATGGTTTCTATTCTTTGTAATTTGTTAAAGTGTGTGTTATGATTAAGAATGTGGCTTATGTTGGTGAATGTTTCATGGTGTTCTTGTTTGCTAGCTGCCAGAATGCAGTACACCAGAAATGGAATGGCTTTTAAAAAGAGGAATTTAGTAAGTTGCTAGTTTACAATTCTAAGGCCATGGAAATATCCAAATTAAAGTCTATAAAAATGTCCAAATTAAGACACCAACAAGAGATTACCTTAACTCAAGAAAGGCCGATGAAGTTGAGGATTTCGCTCTAAATTGGAAAGGCACATGGAGAACATAGCAACGACTGCTAACTTTCTTTCCAGGCTTCCTGGTTCATGAAGCTCCCCTGGGACATATTCCCTCTTCACTTCTAAAGGTCTCTGGTGGTGTGGGCTCTCTGCTTCATGGCTCTCTTGCAGTTTTCATCACGCTGTCATGACTCTGCTTTCTCAGAATCTCAAGCCTTTTCCAAAATGCTTCCTCTTCTAAAGGATTCCACCCACACCGCCCTGGACATAATCAAATCAATTTTCCACACTACGGTACTGAATAGTGATTAAAAGAAGCTGCTACCTCCACAAAATGGATTAGGATTAAAACATGGCTTTTCCAGGGTACATAATCCTTTCAAGCCAGCACACATGGGATCTTGAGAAGAATATGTATTCTGTTGTTACTGCAATGAATAATTTATAAATGAAATTAAATTCAGTTGATTGATAGTTTTGTGTGGTTAAATATACCCTCTGTGATTTTTCTTCTTGCTTGATTTATCAGTTTTGAAAGGGGAATTTTAAAGTTTCCAGCTGTAATTTGGATCTGTCTATTCCTCCTTTAAGTTTTACCAGTTTTGTCTCATTATTCTGATGTTCTGTTGTTAGATGTGTTTGTACACATTAAGTGCTGTAATGCCTTCTTGGAGAATAAATCTCATTATGTAATGTCCCTTTGTATACCTGATAATTTTCCTTTTTCTAAAGTCTGCTTTTTTTCTGAAATTAATGTAGCTATACTTGTATTACTTTTATTAATGTTAACATGGTATATCTTTCTCCATTTCCACATTTAATCTATCAATGTCTTTATAGTAAAGTGAGTTTCTTGTGGAAAAATATGGATGGGTCCTTTTTGTTGTTATCCTACCCATCAGTCTCTGTTTTTTAATTGGGATATTCAAAATATTCACAATTAAAGCAATCATTAATATAATTAAATTAATACTACCATGTATTCAACATTTTCTATTCATTGCACTTGTTCTTTATTTTTGAACTCCTCTTTTGTTTTTTTTTTCTTGCTTTCTCTGGTTTTAATTTTATCTCCTCCCTTAGGATATGAATTAAACTATTTTTCAGCTATTTTATTGGTTGCTGTACCATGTGTAGTATACATTTTAACAAATCCAAATACACCTCCAATATCAGAATATTGCTGCCATCAATTTCACTTTTCCATATACCATAATCACCCAATACATTGGTACTATTACTTTAAATAAAAAGTTATATTTTTTATCAGTTAAAAATAGGAAAAATTTAAAAACTTTATTTTATTTTCTTTATTCCTTCTCCGGTATTCTTCCTTTTCTTATTGTAGATGTGAATTTCTCACCTACATTAGTTTTCTTCTCTCTGAGAAACTTCTTTTAACATTTCTTTCCAGGCAAGTCTGTTGCTGATGAATTCCCTTAGTTTTTTCCTGTCAGAACAGGTACTTTTCTTTAACTTTTGAAGGACAGTATTACTATATATAGACTTTTCTTTCTTTCAATACTTTAAATATTTCATTTCTTTCTGCTTGCATGATTTCAGGCATCCACTGTACTTCTTATTCTTGTTTCACTATACCTAAGGTGTTTTCCTCCCTACTACCCCAACAATTAAAAATATTTTCTTTTTATATTTATTTTTCTGCAGTTTTGTTTATAGTATTGTGCTTGTTATAGACCCCAGAATTTGTGGACTCCAGAAAAACCATGCCCTTTAATCCTCATTCAATATTGCTGGGTGGGAGTTTTTTTAATTGTTCCCATGGAGATGTGATTCACCTGATTAGGGGTATTAACTTTTGATTAGAGGGAGCTGTGACTCCACTCATTCCAGATGGGCCTCAACTGGAATTCCTTTAAAAGAGTAAACATTTTGAGGAGAGTCCCTTTTAGAGCCATGACAGAGCCTGCACAGCCAGAGACCTTTGGAGATGAAGAAGGAAAATGATCCTGGGAGAGTTTCATGAAACAAAAATCTTGGAGAGGAAGTTGCAGGTGTCACCATGTTCTCCATGTGCCTTTCCAGTTAAGAGAGAAACCCTGAACTTCATCAGCCTTCTTGAGTGAGCTTAACCTCTTGTTTGTGCCTTAATTTGGATATTTCTTTAGATTTGCTTCAATTTAGACAATTTTATGGTCTTAGAACTGTATGCTTGCAACTTAATAAATTTCCCTTTTTAAAAGTCATTCCATATCTGGTATATCACATTCTAGCAGCTAGCAAACTAAAACAGTATACATAGTTTTAGAAGACTTTTTTTTTTGGTATATATCTTATTTTGTGTACTTTGAACTTCCTGTATATGTGATTCAGTGTCTGTCATTAATTTGGGAAAGTTCCAAGCAGTTACAACTTCAAAAATGCTCCATTCTCTCTCTTCTCCTTATGGTATTCCAATTTTATGTATGTTACTACTTTTGAGGTACTACCAGAGTTATTAAATACTATGTTCTAGATTTTTCATCTTCACATTTCAGTTTGTGATATTTCAATTCAAATGCCTTCAAGCTCATTGATTTTTCCTCAATTGTGTTCAGTCTGCTGTTGAAACTTTTATAGGTGTTTTTTGTTTCAGTAACAGAATTCTTAATTTTTAGCATTTTTTACTTATAGTTTCCATACCATACCTTTGTTTATATAATCCAATTGCCCTTGTATGTTTATTTGTTCCATTAAAGTCCATAACATATTAATCAGAGTTTTTTAAAATTCCCATCCTGAATATTACATATGCATCATATCTGCATGGGATTTTGAGGCTTGCTTTGTCTTTCCAAACTGTGCTAGTTCTTGCCTTTTAGTATGGCCTTTAATTCTTTTATTGAAAGCTCAACATGACAGATAAGGTAACAGAAATTTATGTAAATAGGCCTTTAGTGTGATATGCTATCTTAATATGGCTAGGGAAAATAATTGCTGCAGCTTTGGGTGCCAGAGAATTCAAATTCCTCTCCTGTTTTTGTTTTTGTCTTTAGTTTTCCCTAAATACTTCAAAAAAGGATCTATATCTTCCATCTCTTTCACTTATATTCACTGCTATTGAACTGTGATTATTTTTATTGCTTTAATTGTTAAAGAATATGAGAAATCATCTGTATCTATCTATCACCTGTATATCTATCTTGCATTATCATCTATCATTCATCTATCCATCTCTTTAGTCTATTCGCTGAAGAATTGTTTGTTCACAACTTCTCCTGGTTGGCTTTTAAATTTTTTTTTTTTTGTCTTATTGAACTGCAGTCCTTTTTTAAAATTACTGATAATAATCCTTTATCGACTTTATGTATTTCAATTTGTAGCACATATTTCCACTTTAAGGCACATTTTCATCAATACAAATGCTAATAATGTGAGTATAGCCAAATTTTATGTCATTTCTTTTATAAATAGTAGGGCTTTCCTTGGGGGACGGGCAATGTTATAATCCATCCTTATCTGAGGTCAGACATATATTCACCTCTATTTCATAAGGAAAGACTTAAATTTTTGCTTTTGATATTTAATGGCTTAAAAATTTGGTGTTAATTTTTATATGATATATGAGGTAATGATCCTGTTTAGAATTAGCTATAAAAATATCAAAGTGTCTTCCTAGTTTCATTTATTGATTGCTCTATTCTTTCCTTGTTGATCTGCCATTACATCTCTGTCATGTGTTAAAACCCATGTACGTATTAGGCTGTTTCTGAGCCCCCTATTCTATATCATTGGTCACTTTGTCTCTGTCCATATCATTTCTATTGCTTTATAATAAGTCCTAATATTTGGTATGGAATTTCCTGACTTTTAAAATTCATCTTATTCCTCTTACTCACAATTTTCTTGGCTCTTTAAATCTAGTTTTGGCTCTTTACTCCTTCATGTATACTTTAGAATCTCTTTCACAAGTTAAATGTAGAGATAGCCAGTACACATTCAAGTGGAGATATCCAGCAAATAATGGTTACCTAAGTTTTGAGTTTGTAGGCATGTCCCAGTGATGACTGAAACTGATAGGATAATAACAGTATATGTCAGCAGAAGCACTAAGAGCCTGCAGCCAGAAAGTGAAATCTTAGAGCTCAGTTTTTTGAAAGACACTTTAAGTTAGCAAACTGGTATAAAGGAGGTAATATTGATTGCTATTTGGGGGATAACACAGTCAGTATTGGCGAGATCAATTAATCAATAAATATGATTGATATTTGGGGGATAACACAGTCAGTATTGGCGAGATGATTAAGAACAGATAGGTCAGAATTTTTATTTTAGAAAACATCATCTTGGTCTCATCACAAATACCTCCTCCTCAAAAGTATATCTTTCAACCAACTCCACTCCCAGAATCCTCTGCCCATTTTCCAGTGGAAGTTGGGCAACATTTTCCAGTGGAAGTTGGTCTGCCTATTGTGGTTTTTCATTGCAAGCTTGTGCAGAACTTATCACAAAAAGCTGTTATCGCCATACGTTAACATTTGTATCAGCCACTATACTAAAAATACCAAAAGGATATGAATTAATTATCATAGCATATTACTTTATTTATATGGTCTGTAAAAAGGGGATTTTTATGGGTTCAGTTCCTTTTCTATCGTAAGCTGGCTCCATGATCTTATGTTGCTTATTTGACCCCTCAATAACTCTGTGATAAGATTCATAGATTAGAAGATCAGACTAAATGAATCTTAAGATCATATATTTTTAAAACATCCTATAATTCTCACACTTTGCCTTTTTTCATATAGTCTCTGGTGTCAGGCAACTTTATAAATGTATATCAGCATTATTAAGCACATTTATCAGGGCAGAGGTCATGAGGCACTTAAAGTTTTACCTGTCATACAGATATATCCAGCAAGTGCAAGGAGAAGTTAAAATAAACTGGTGATAAACTGCAGCCACATAAGGAAATTTATCATTTTCTAGCAGTCTCCTTGCCTAAGCTGATAAATGGCATTGTTTTTGCATTGCAGGCCCTTTTCAACATGATGCACTTTTTGAAAGGAACCCAATTCTATGATAAAGAGATTTAGGCAGAAATGAGGAGCAGTTGCCTGGTTTTGAGTGGTGTGCTCCAGTGCTTGATGAATGAAAAGCAACTCAGTTGTGGCAGGATGCCAGAAAGTAGAAGCATAAATGCACTTGGCTCAAGTAAAGTATAGCTAATGTGACATTCTGAGAACACAGTATGTTCTAATATGGCAAGCAGATCTCATGAAACCTTAACAAAGCTGTGCCTTTGTTTGTTTTATACTTGTAAGGGCACTTACCTTATACTGATTTCATTTGGAATAGCTTCCTCAGAAAAGCAATCAGCAGATGGTGAGGTGAAATAAGAAGAGAGTAAAATTAACACTTTCCTTCTTTCCTCCCTTCAACCTGGGTATTTTCTCAGAGCTCAGAGAGCTACACTGACAAGCTGGGAAGCAGTCTGGGGTAAATGGCACCAATGAAGCAGACAGTAGTGCCTATGGAGGGAATTGAAAGTGGAGGGGTAATCATTCAGAAAAAGAAACTCGCTGAGCTTCACACATATACATACATGCACACACATGCACACGCCTCTGGAAAAGGTAAAAATATAAAAATAAAAAAATTAGAATGAATTCTTTTCATTCTGTCCCATAATCAACTCCCTGCTGCACCCACTCACTTTAGTTAACCTAATCTGTGCGTCTCATTACCATGCCTTTCTTCTCATGATAAGGCAGCTCTGAGGATTTATACTTATTACCCTTCTTATGTGAGATTTTTGCTTAGTCCGGTTTTCCCTAACGATGGCCATGGTCCTAAGCATGGCCTTGCTGACAGTTAGAAGTGAAGGGAAAATACCCGTTCTTTTGTTGTTTCCTTTTCATTTATTTGTCATCATTTTGTTTCCATCTGGTAGTCCCACCTAAGCTGTTAATGACACGAATCTGGGAAATGTTTTTCTTTGAAAGGAATGCCTATGATTAACCATGTGTTTTGCCACATGTTGAGATCTGTGATTATTGCCAATGCATTTACGGTAGGAGCCCATCTAAAAGGTAATGGCTTTTGAAAGCAATGTACTAAGTTTCCCTTCTTCAGATAGGAAACTCAATCAGTTTTGTCAACACATAACTTGTCTGGAATATTGAAATTGTATGCCGCAGACTCCTAAAATCTATGCTAATGAAAGCTATCACTTCTAGGCATGAAATGATGTTTTTAAAATAAACAATTTAGCAACAAATCCATTTTTTACACATAGCCATGACTTTGCAAAGGTGGATGACTAGAAATGTTGTTTCTTTTATATATTTCTCTGTATATACAGATATGATATAAAAAAGAAAAGCTATGCTATTTTCATTTAAAAATAATAGTTATTGATGACTTGGAGTAATGAGATATTAAATCACCATTGTGTAATAGAAAGTAAAAAATAATAGTAAAATTAACCAAGCACGCAGGAATGGGGATAACACAGAAACATAGTGGATATCTAATAATTATTTGAAGAATTAATTTTCAAATCCTTGTTCTTTAAAAAATAGATAGTGACACCCACATCAAAATTTTCTCATTTCCCAAAAGTATCTCTTAAAGCACATGTTTTCCCTAAAGCTAAATTCACAGTTACCAAAAACAATACAAATCACAACAACTCTTTGAATGTGCCTTTTACATTGCTGCTTTATCTAATTTATTGAATGGATGAACCAGCTCATATCTACATTATTGTGCTTTATTATTTATTTATTTACGTGAATTTAATTATGTGGCAATTTTCATAAAGCAGTTAAATCATTTAATATGAAAAAGGAAACCTTGAAGCAAAGTAAAATCATAACATTGCTAATCTCCCAACATGCCAGAAGCAATTCTGCTTTTGTCCATATTGTTTCCTTATATATCAGTGCTCTTTTTTGTTTTTGGCAGTTAAAAGCCTCATTTCCTTCCAAGCTTATCTGAAAATATCCTTTCTCTATGAAAGTATTCCAATGCCTTCAACTAAATATGATTTTTCTCTAGATCTCTCTCCTTTCTCTCTCTTTTTCTCCTTCTTAATACATTACCTCATCATTTTTTGCATTGCTTATTTATTGTATTCTTCAAACATCAAAATGTAGCATGAATGACAGATTATAAATTCATAGACATACACATTTATTTGGCTATATATCTGCATATCTCTCTCTCTGTCTATCTAATCTATCATTATCCATCTATTTTTACTATTGTCCATATGTGCTTGGCACTTTATTTTGTATTCTTCATTAATTTTTAACATAATGCTATCAATTAGCTATTATTATCTTCATTTTACAGATGAACAAATAAAGAAGAAAGATTTCTAACTTCCCACGACTTCCCTCAAAATATATTATACCTATATAGCTTGAAAAGATACAATTTTTAATCAGTCCAACTGCCCTAATGGCTTAGTTGTTTGTTTGTTTTTTCTCTTGAATGAGAAGTTATTCAAATTTGTTATTATAATGGGTAGCCTACATTGACCTGTGGTTGCTATTTCTACTTAGCCTATTCCATTGTTCTGCGGTATATCCACGTTCCTGTCTAACTAAAATTGCTGAATTAATGATCCATTAGCTTGTTATCATTTAAAGTCACCCGATAAGCTCTTTGTAGCTTTCCTCATTTAGAGTGCTGCCATTGAGGACCACTATGATGAAATCGTCTTACCCAGTCAAAACACTAAATCAAGGGGAGAATACCATGGCCAAAAATATAGCACTGTGTGCTCTCAATTCAAACAGCTTCCCTAAGGAAGTACACTCACTCAGTCCACTTGTGTATGTAAGGATACTGATTGGAAAGTCCTTTGTAAGAAATAAGTCCTCACATATATTTTGTCATTATCATTGTCATTAATTGGGGATTTTTAGTGACCATGGAGTTTCTTTGTAAACAATTTTTTCATCAGGAAAAAAGATGGTATTTCTCCCTGGCTCTTTTGTTCCCAAATGTTGAAATATTAATGCACACCTGAACTCTATCTCTTCTGTTATTTTTAAGGCGTATCAAGACTGAATAGGTTTAACTAGTGTGCACACCTGAACAGTTGGTATCTACAGGATGTGGAACTGTTGTGAAGGGTTTTGAGACTCTATCCCAAAACCAACACCGAGAAGCACAGTAATCAACGATGAATATACGCTATGGATGGGGCGGTTTGGAGGATAGCTCGTCTCTTGTGGTCACACGTTGCATTTCCTGCATAATAGTTTGGGGACGAGTGTGTCATTCATTTCCATATCTTCAACCGCAGTAATCATTCTGAACTCTAACTTCTGTTCTAAACTTTTTTGCTAGCCAAAGATCTGCATTTACAACTTGCTTATTTTACTGACCAGATATAATTGGCACTTCACAGTTAATACCCGTACATTTTTCTGCTTTTCTCCTGTGCTAAAATGTGAAGTCTATAAATTCAGGGACCATTTCCTCCACATTTAGCAACATCCCTGGCCTTTGAAGGATTTAATAGATCTTTAATGAAAGAAAACAGAAGGGGAATTATCCAATTCTTGAGTGGAGAACGTCTTAAATTCAGTGATGTATTGGAGTGTTGAACTTTGTAAATTCAGTCTCATTCAATTGGCCTGAAATGTGTGGTTTTTATAAAAGTTACAAAACATTAGTTCATTAAATTCCACTTTAATTTAATTCTTTAAGTAGTAAAAACATTTGAATAATATTATTCAATGATACGTATTTGATAATTGCTTTTGTCTAATTGGGACACAATTTGCTTTATAAATTTGTTTAGCTACCTACTAGCTACTATTCAGTTGCAGCATTTTCTTCAAGGAGATGTTATTTTTTTATCCAACCTAAATCACAAGTTAATATTCCAGTTTGTCATAGCAATGAGTATTTCTTATATATAACAACATATAACACTTTTCTAGTTGTACAAATATAACTGTATTTTTGTGATATTTGCTTGTCTTCCCCAGTAGATTTCAAAAGGCATGAACGATGCCATTTTTGCTCACCACCCTAGGCTATATGCATACGAAAAAATTAGCTATGGAAGGCATGAGTAAATTCATAAATATTTTAAAATATCATAGTCATAATGTCTCTTGATTTTCCTGGCATAAATGTATTCTCTTCAATATTTTATATGCATTTGTATACACATATGAATTTGATTATTTCAAGTTATCTGATTTTAGAGTCTGTTGCTTTAATCTCTTTTGAAAGGCCTCAGTTCAAGACAAATTGAGTTGAGGACTGTTTCACCCTAAAGACATTATGTAAAAAAACAGTCATAAATACTGAAATCTGTCTATGGTATTCAGAACCTCAGAGCCTCATATGATCAGGTTTCTGCCCACAATTTAAATCTCAGCTTTTTTTTCCAATTCAAGTAGCTATGCAACAGTATTGCTGAAGTAGTTAAGGAAGGATGCTTTTAGGATTCCTCTCTGTACTGTGTCTTGAGTGAAATAGTTCCTGGCATTACACCCTCTTCCTCCAGCTAGTGACAACTTTCTTATAATACCGTAAACTATATACATACTAGAACACCACTAAGATGTTTTATATGTCCTGTCTCAGCCTTCTTAAGTAGACAGTCGTTTCCTTAAAGCCTAAGACAGTCTTCTTATCACAGTGCCTAATGCAATTCCTGTATGAAATAGGTCTCAATGAAAGTTTTGGTGAATGAATGAATGAAACATTTCTAAATTTAATTAGTAAGTCTGATTTTTCATCCAAAATTTAATATACTAATTAATAACTATGGGAGACCAATTCAACAAAAGTGAAAACCATTTTCAGGCCAACATTTTAAAAGAATAATATAAACTTTATCTGGAGATATACCATTTGCATTTTATGTGATTTTGTCTTATTTTCAAAAATTTACAAATGGAAGAAATTCTCTATTGATTAATATTATGGAAACCTAAAAAGCATGCCCTGAAAGACTTAACACATTTAAATTTGGAGGCTTGGTCCTTGTTAATCTTCCACTTCAGGATCCAATGAGAGACGCTGTCTAAAGCACAGGCATCTACTTTTATCACATGAGAAGTTGTTTAGGCATTAGGCTCCAATTCAAGAATGAAATCTTTTCTTCCCTCCAGACATTGGTAGAAGTGGCTGTGGGGGTGGGGAGTATGCATAATAACTAGGAAGTTTTTAGCTCCACCTAGAAAATAATTTTATTGGATAACCCAAGAATATACTCAGCCTTTTTTTGAACTCCCTTGCTTTTACACAAACCATGTTTTGAAGTTTAGTGGGCCTTCATTCATCTTCCTAAATGTTCTTCTAGCTGTACGACTCCAACAAACTATTAAGTGGGACATCACCTTTGATTTAACATCCATGAAAATTGTTATGAACAGCGTTGTCTCTCTCAAAAGCTTGACCCTAGTCTGCTTTACCGGGGTCATCAACAGTTGTTCCCTATCTCCATTTGAGCATGTACCCAGTATTCATTCGAATGACAAAGTAAAAATATATTAATTGCTTTGAACATTTTGAAATAATGATATTAATAACACAATTGCCGAATGCTTGCTACTTACCAAATTGAATGACAAACGTGTTACATGCCTTAACATATTTATAAACAAATCATCTCCGTAGAATATGGTACATCATTATACTGATTTGACAGGTGGGAAAACTCCATGATCAAATAGCTACTAAATGACAGAGTCAGGTTCCAAACCCTGAGTATGAGTGAGAGGAAAAAGGGCAGTTCATTATATCTTAGAGAAAAGTCATTCAGATGGAGAAAATAAATTGTTAAAGAATTAATAATACTTTAAGGATTTTCAAACATAATGAAGAACATACAATATGCTACAATGAATAAATTAAATCAGTCACTGTGAGCATGTCTTCTTAGGTTACTACTTCTGTGATTTTAGGCATGTCACCAGTGCTGTCCTCCTCATGCCCTAGACTGGGTTATTAAAACTTTTGTGTAGGTTTTTTTGAAAGACCTATTAAAATGTAGGGTAAATTATTATGTTGTTAAAGATAATGTATGTAAATGTCTTTCTTAAAGCCACCAGGTAGTTTTACATTATTTACTCCAAAAATTACTGAGCAAGGTTCTTTGGTTAATGGAGCTTTTGTTTTATTTCGTTGATTTCATAACAGTCTTTGTAGAGAGCACAGCTCTGTGTTGACACAATGCTCTCCAGTGACAATAGGCAACTGATTGCCAGGGATGGTTTGCAAAGCAATTTGTCAGGAAAGAGCAGAAAATAAAATTGCACCAATCACTTAATATTATTTTGAGTGTAATTACCTAGGATGCAGTCTATCGAATATAACCTGAAAGGATTCCTTTGAAGAAACAGTTTTTAACTGAGAACAAATGTCTGCTTGTTTCCCATACTATATTTAATAAAATTGCATGGAATTAAATATTATAAATCATAATTATATAACTGATAAAATCACCAATACAACACACATATTGTAAGTTGTGTTTAATGCTAATACTATATACAGTTTTCAAACATTTTGTAAACTTCGTTTCCTAGTCCACTATCTTATAATATTTGAAATGTTTCATGTAAGGGAGAGCAATCATGCATATCCACATCCACTGTTAAGTAAGATCAAGTCACAACTTTCTAACCAAGGGCATAGAAAATTATTGGAAGCAAGGCAGTCATGCAGAGCAAGAAATTGGCATGTCTACTCTAGTATGTGTTGACCAGTTTTCCAGGATTCCAAACGGAGATACATGGTTGCTGGTATAATAGTCTGAGCAAGGGTATATATTACTGGGTACAAGAAGCTCAATTTACACTAGGCTAACATCATCATTCAGGAATCCATAAGGATTAAAAAAAATGATGTGCTTATATTAAAGTAATGCTTATAGTCGTTTGGCTCTCTTGGTCCTCAAAACAACCTCAACCTCAGCAATTACGCTAACTTTTCACCCTAAATGAGAACCCAGACAAATCATTAGCCAAGAATCCTTCAACAGTGTCTTCAGTCCTCTGCTTTCTGGTGTTCAGAAAAGCCCATATACTAGCAAATTCTGCAATAAACACGTTTCCATGCTAGTTCCCAAACTTTACAATTGTCTTCTAAATGTCAGTAATATAGTAAGTGTTGGGTCTAATAATTGTTAAGAACCTAGTATGTTTCAAGAACTATGAGCTCTGTTTTACAACTTTAAGACAATTTTATCATCTCAACAATCCAAAAGCATGTTTTATTCATACTTTGAAAAGAAAAATATAAAATTTTGGGTTATGGGACTCCAAAATATATGCTCTGTATCTGCAACATGGCATCGAAATTTATTCAGCCATCCATATAAATCTGAATATTAATATAGGCCTCTTTTCTTAATATTTCACAACCAAGCATTACCATTTTCCCCATAGAGGAATTACATATATTTTATTAGGTTATATTGCTCTTTTTTATGGGATTGAAAATTATATCTCCCTCTTAAAAACATTTTCTAATGCTTTGCTGATGTTTTATGAAAATGCAATTGATGTTGGCTGATTATTACAAGTTTTCTTTTTCTGCATTCCGATTTGAAAGTCTTTAATTTCTTTCACTTGCTTTATTAGATTGGCTTCAACAATGGTAAATTCTTATAGTGGTATCTCTGTCTTGTATTGATTTTAAGGAATTCTTAATTCCATGTAGAATAGGTGGAGACATGCCTCCATATTATCAAGTTTAATACCCAAAATGATTGAGTCACATCTCTTTGGGGATAACCTAATCAAATTCCCAACCTATTGTACTGAATGGGGATTAGGAGAAACTGTTGCTCCCACAAGGTTGATTAGGATTAAAACATGGCTTTTCTAGGGTACATCATCCTTTCAAGTCGGCACACACATTGAGTTTCTCCTCGTGTTAATAACTTACTTTAGTTTGGTGCATTTGTTACAATATTTAAACTAACATTATTGCATTATTATTCACCAAAGTCCCTACTTTAACCAAATCTCTTAGTTTGTACTTAATTTGCTTTTTCTGTTCCAGGATTTCTATCTATGACACATTGTGTTTGATCTTCTTGGGTTCCTCTACATAGTAACAGTTTCTCCGATGCTCTTTGTATTTGATGAGGTTCAGTGTTTTAGGGTATAATGGTCCAATTTTTTTGTAGAATGTTCCTCAGTTGACTTTATTTGTTCCTCAAATGGGTTTCTCATGACTATACTAAGGTAATTGGTTTTTGGAAGTGTGGTAGTTAGATTCATTTGTCAACTTGGCCAGATAAAGGTGCCTCGTTTTGTTGCTGCAGACAGGAGCCAATGGTACGTGAACCTCACCTGTTGCTAATTACATCTGCAGTTGGCTAGGAGGCGTGCCTGCTGCAATGAATGACATTTAACTTAATTGGCTGGTGCTTACATGAGAGAGTGCAACGTAGCACAGCCCAAGCAGCTCAGCATACCTTGTCTCAGTACTCGTAGCTCAACCCAGGCCTTTGGAGATGCAGAAAGAAATTACCCCGGGGAAAGATGTTGGAACCTAGAGGTCTGGAGAGAAGA
>PVIY010018178.1:0-48067 GCA_004026745.1 Myrmecophaga tridactyla | reverse complement strand
CTAACCTCTGTCTCTTGAAATCTACCATTGTAGGTTTCCATTGTTTTTTTCATCTCTTCTACTGTATCTTTCATCCCCATAAGTTCCGTGATTTGTTTTTTCAGACTTTCCATTTCTTCTTTTTGTTCATTCCTTGCCTTCTTCATGTCCTCCCTCAATTCATTGATTTGGGTTTTGATGAGGTTTTCCGTTTCTTTTCATATATTCTGAATTAGTTGTTACAGCTCCTGTATCTCATTTGAACTATTGGTTTGTTCCTTTGACTGGGCCATATCTTCAGTTTTCCTGGTGTGATTTGTTATTTTTTGCTGGCGTTTAGATATTTAATTACCTTAATTAGTTTATTCTGCAGATTGCCTTCACTTATCTTACCTAGGGTTTTGTTGCTAGATAAGTTTGTTGTCTATCTGTTCTTTGACCTTCAGTTCAGCTTTTTCTGGGCCTCTAGCTTAAGTTTTGTTTAACAGAGGGTAATTTTTCAGTTCTTGTTTTCTTGTTTCTTGTCCTGCTTGTAAGGTGCCTTTTCCCTCCCCACCCTTAGGAGGGTCTACATAGGTATTACAGTCACCAGCCGGTTTTCCCGGACTAAACTGGCCTCCTATCAGGCGGAAGGAGTCACCTGCGTCAGTTTTCCCTGAAGGTGAGACCCAGCAGGTTGAAAGACTTTCCTGTGAAGTCTCTGGACTCTGTTTTTGTTATCCTGCCCAGTAGGTGGCGCTTGTCTGCCTGCGGGTCGCACCAGCAAAAGATGTTGCGGCTCCTTTAACTTTGGAAGGCTCTCCCTGCTGGGGGCGTGGTGGAGACAGAGGAGAGGTTGTAGGCTGGTTTTAATGGCTTCAAATTGCCAAGCCCTGGGGTCTGAGTTCCTTGAGAGAGTGATTCCACCTAAGTTGGGCTTCACCCCTCTCCTGGGGAAGGCACAGGTGGGAGACAGCCCTGAAAGCAGTCTGTTTCTGCCTATGCCTGGGGCAGTTGCCGCCCGAGTAGTCCCACCATTGAATCCAGAGACAGCCAAGCCTCCGTAGAAACAGCCACGAAAACCCCCGTTTTGTCCCCTTTCCTCTTTTTTGGTTAGCCCAATAAGTGACCTCTGCCTTGAGCAGTTTCGTGTGAGCTGGGGGCCTATTTTTAGTAGTCAGAATTTGTTTATTAATGCCACAATTGGTGTTTGGTTGGACTCAGTCCCTGCTACTGTTAGAGTCTCTTTCCTTTCCCTCCGGGAAGCCGCCTGTGGGGGAGGGGCGCTGGGCGCCGCGGCTTGGGGAACTCACAGTTCTGGAGACTTGCAGTTGGTCCAGCTGGTCCAGACTGGGGTGCGCTGTGTGTCTGGTCACTGACGCGGCGCCGGGAGCTGTTCTGTACTGTTTCTGGTTGTTCTGGAGGACGAACTAAAACGCGCACATTGGTAAGCCCCCATCTTGGCCCCTCCCCCTATATTTTCTCTTTTAGTAGTACTTAGTAGAAGTGACAAACAGTGATTTTTGTATTCAGAGCCTACGGATATCTGCTCTCTTACATAGGCTACTAAGCTGCTGTGTCATATCATATTTGGGGCAGTGCTTCTCTGAAAATGACAGTGTTATTTGAACTGTTCCTGTGAATTGCTCAGGGCAGTTTCAGGGCTGATCCTGGGCTAAATTGGGAGGTAGGGAAAAGTTTTTTGGCACCTGTCTTTTATGGACCTTGTCTGCATCCTCTTCTTTCTCTTGTGGCCTGAAATTCTAGATATGTAATGTTTTTCTCATGCCTTAGGCCTCTGGCTGTCCCTTTCTACCTGGACCCATCCTTTCTTCTGGCCCTTTTCTGCTTTTTCTTGCTCCAAAAAAAAAACAAGTGTCCTGCGTGTGCCCCTCTCCATAATGGTTCTACTCTCTCTCTGTGATCTTTTAAAATGATGTTTGAGGCATGGAAAATCCTTAATGTAATAACTCTTCTAGACAGCATATTTATTTTTAGCTGGGGCTTCTGGAAAAAAAATCTTAAACCAGAGCAGTGAATCTAATAGTGAAGATTTTATCTACTTCAGCAGTACAGTTGGTATTATATTTTTGAGTTGTATTTTGATACATCTCTTGGACTCTGAAATTAAATTTTTTAATGGATGCTTATTTATTTCCCTATTGCTTTGTGCAGTGTTTGCACACTTGATTGTCAATGTAAATCTGCTCAGAGGTGATTGAAGTATCTCTCTCTACATAATTTTAATTAATATGTTTAATTTATGCTTAAATGTTAGATGTTACTTAAAATGGTACAATTTTTAAAATTTCTTAAAATTGGTTTTGACTGTGGGTCAATGAGAGGGAGGTGTCAGGGGTAAAGGATGTATAAGTTTCCTTTTCTTTCTTTTTATTTCTTTTTGTGGAGTGATGCAAGTGTTCCAAAATTGATCATAGTTAAGAATACACAAATATGTGATGATACTGTGAGTCACTGATTATATAATGTGGTTGTACTGCACGTGTGTGGATATTTCTCAATAAGAATATTTTTAAAATGATATTTTGCAGCCAAGCAGATCACTTAATTGTACATCTACTTTAACTGAAGCCCTTTTTCTTCCCTATGTTTATTTGATGATTTTCCCTCTTGTTTTTGCCAAATTGATGCCAGGCACTGCTTTAAAAAATGATTTGTCTTGTTTATTTTGTCCTATTCTAAAAGTTATACATGTTTTTATTGAAAAAATGAAAAAAATACCAAAATGTAGAAGGAATAAAAGAAAAACCAAACTATTTCACCTAGATTCATTGTCCAGCAAAAGACTATCAATATTTTAAAGGACTTTCTTTCAATTTTTTTCCTATAATAGACTATTCTGCATAGTAAAAAAAAATATTAAAAAATGAGTTGAGTTTAAAAGGTAAAAATTTCATAAGTAAAACTGTAGCTTTAAATGATATTATTTTGAAGTATGGGGACACTTTTACTTTTCACCATAGAGGTTTTCCTAATCAATGGAGGAATGGCATGGCATTCTTACTGAGAGGTATGCAAGTACTTGATGTGAACTAATTTTTGTAATTTATTTGAAGTACACCTTTTCCTTTCACTACTAATCCTTTGCCTCAGATAAAATACCCAGGAGCTGATATGGATATCACTCTATCTGCCCCATCATTTTGCCGTCAAATTAGTCCAGAGGAATTTGAGTATCAAAGGGCATATGGTTCTCAGGAACCTCTGGCAGCTTTGTTGGAGGAAGTTATAACAGACAACAAACTCTCTAGCAAAGAAAAGAAGAAAAAACTGAAGCAGGTAAAAAAGGATATTTTTTATACGTAATTTCTTCTCCTCTCCACTGTTCTTTTGTTGTTTTTCCTATCTTTTAAAAATTAATTTTATTTGTTCTCTATTTTAATAGATTTCATATGAATTTCGTCTTTTGAGACATACTGGTTTTGAAAGTATATATATATTTCAGAAGTCACATTGATTTACACAGTTGTGGTCAGTTTCCTAGAACTTTACTGTTCATCATTTATTATTATTATTGAACTCTTCACTTATGGCGTGTTCTTAAGATTTGTCCTTTTCATCTCTGGCAGGATGTGAGTTAGTGGAGCAATTACTTTCAACTCAGAGAGGCTGTCATATGAGGACAGATTTCTTTTGATTTGTTTTTTTGAAAGGCAAATTGGGACTGCACATTTACAAATGTAAAATATTTAGATTTAAGAGCCATTGATTTTATAGATAGCTATTATCAAATTGGTTTCTTGCCTCAGATATCACTCCTTTTTAAAAGTTATGTTAGGCAACACAGCTTAGGGTTTTAGAGAATAGTTTTCAATTTAGAATAGGTTGCTTTGACTATTCTAATGAAAGTATTGATCCAAAAACAGGTGAAGAGTTTTGTTTTTAAAGTCTCAGTCTTAAATAGCTGGATTCCTGATCATACCATATATATAGGATTACACAGAGAACACCAGAATTCTGGACTCCCAATCATATTTTTCTTAGTAATTTTGGAGAAGATTAGTGAAGATCAAAGGAAAAACCTACTGCCTCTGTTTAATCTTTTCATACGTTCATATATTATAGAATATTCTGTCTTCCATCTGGGCAGATATGGTGGGGTTGAGTTGGAGAAACAGGGAGATAGTGAAATTATAGTTGGGCCAATTTTAATTTTTTTTCTTCTATTTCCATTTTGTTTTTATTACATTAACTCTAAGAATTGGTTTGAAGAAAAAAGCTGGGCCTTAAGGTATAACTTACGTTAAATGGGTCAGGGACTGTGGTGATATATTTTCCACAAGAGAATGACTATAGAGCAGGTACAGAATCAGGCATCATTACCTGTATGCAGACGGACTAATTAACTTTTTATTTAAAGAATAAATCTCTAAACTAGTCAGTAGCTTGCTGAATTGACAGACCATTTTCTACTTTTTAAGACTAGATAGACAAAATCTCTCAAGAGAGATTTTAAAACTCAAAAAATCATTTCATGCTGTCTGGTTATTTTTCCTAGATACAGTTATTCCTTTATATACTCCATTTTTCCCACGCTTTTATCCTAGTCTATTTCACACCCACATTGTTCTTTTTTTTTAAAATTTTTATTATTAAAAAAAATTTAAATATGACAACAAAGAAACACAAACATTCTTAACATATGATCATTCCGTTCTACATATATAATCAGTAATTCACAATATCATCACATAATTGCATATTCATCATCATGATCCATTCTTAGAACATTTGTGTCAATTCAGAAAAAGAAATAAAAGACAACAGAAAAAAGATTCATACATACCATACCCCTTATCCCTTCCTTTCTTTTTTTTTAATTTATTTTTTTATTTATGATACATAACCACATACAGACACAAACATTCTTGTCAAATATCATTCTGTTCTTTTTATGTAATCCATAACTCACACTATCATCACATAGTTGTATATTCATCATCATGATCATTTCCTAGAACATCTTCATCAATTCAGAAAAAGCAATAAAAAGAAGACAGAAAAAAATTCATACATACCATACCCCAATTTTAATTTAACTATATAGAATATAATTATTTTCAAGTTAGAGTAACCTATGGACATTTTCTAAGTGAAATCTATTTGTAGTGGACAGTGTGTGTGTGAATCTTAAGAAATAAGATTAAAAGGAGAACTTTATTTAAGGATTGGATCAAATTAAAGATGAATTGGGTCTATAGAAAGTAGAATAAATGATTAATGAAACAGATTTGTATTGAAGTGAATTTGCAATCTTTCTTATTTGTATTCTTTTGTAGTGTAAAGCAATAAACATTAAAATAAAACAGAAACAGTGAAGTTTGGGAAAAGCATAAACTCTTATTTTAGTATTTGATTGCCCAGTTTTATTGGCTCTCATTTGTCTTTTTCACTCTTCTTGGGCCTTTTTTTTTTTTTTTAAGTTTCAGAAATCCTATCCTGAAGTCTACCAAGAACGATTTCCTACACCAGAAAGTGAAGCCCTTCTTTTTCCTGTAAAACCCAAACCACAGCTGCTGATGTGGGCACTAAGAAGGCCTTTCCAGCCATTTCAAAGAACTAGAAGTTTTCGGATGTGATTCTTCATTAGAGACCTCTTGCTGTTTTTCAGTGAATGAAAAACATTTTTTAATCACTGGGGTGATTAAGCAAGAAAGTACTTAAAATATAGACTGCTGGAATATAGACAAAGATTTTCTGACTTTTAAAAAAATATTGCGCCATTATCAGTATTTTAATAAAACTCAGTGCTATTTTTTTAAGTGTAAAAGTCATTTAAAAATTATGCATCAAATATATAGTGGTAATGTTAACATGTTTGTAATTGTTACAGAATTTCAGAATGAAGTATTTTTATCTGTTTTCATGGTGTTTATTAAAATAATTGCATGTATGTCCTAGTTATTAATGGCTTTGCTGTAACCAAGTCTTAAAAATAGTGTATATACTTGAATAAGAAAGGTACTGGGTTCTGTGATGATATTAACTTATAGTCAATTGTGATTTCTCTTGTGTAAATTCTGTTTTTCATTGTTGCACAAAATTCTTAATATTTTCTATTTTGATGGCTGCATCTTTTATTACAGATATGTTGGATACTGTGACAGATTTCGCTAAAGTTGATTCTTTCATAACATACATATTAATTGGTATAAATCCTATAAGCGGAATCAGTTTTCATCTGCCTACAGTGGTATAATGTCTTGGCTGAAATGGAAAGATGAACTGGATAAATTCTTTGCGTTCTGTAGGACCTATGATTCTGCGTCAAATCTTTATTTTTGTGAAAAGTACAAGAAGGTTAAATAAACTGAGACTGCTTTCCTTTACAAATGCTTTTCCCCCAACTTCCTCATCCTTTTGAAAGTAAATAGAATGTAAATACATACTGTTTTTTTTTTTTTTTAAATACCATACCTAGTGGGTTTTTTTAGCATTTATTTAGGTCAATCAGAGGGCACCCTCAAAATGCCAACCATCATTGGCTTGCCTGACATCAGTTATTATTTATTTGTATAATGAAATAAACGGGATTTGGGCTTTTGTTCTGGGCTTTAGGAGAGCACTTTGTTCATTTCTTTTACTTTGCCTTGCCATTTTGCAAAATAGTGTTACCTTGGATTGTGGAGTTAGTTCTGAGAGCAATTATTCAAAAATCTAAGAGCAGCACTCACTAATTGGCTTATTTTTCCTTGCACTTGCAATCTGCCTCTGGTCTTTTGTAGCTGCATGCCTCCTACAACTGACTCAGATTTTGCTTATTTAAAAATGGAAACAAATATTCCTGTTGGTGTTACTTGCCCAATATATATGTGTGAATGCATGAAATGTAATAAGAGACTTGCTGTTTCAGGCTTTACTCACAGACCTTGGCATTCTGTTCAGAACAAAAAATAAGTCTGCTTTCTGCTTTATTTGCCCTCTAAGTTTACTTTTCAGAGTTTACTTTCCCATTGCTTTTCTGTGGAAGTACATGTGATTGCTTTCTTTTTTTTGTCCTCAAGATTACTTATTTTTTGAGTGTGAAATATAAATACGTATAGAAAAGTCATAGAACATAACTACCACTTAAGTGAAATTGTTGAGTAGTTAATGCAAAACAGTTTTCCAAAGTGGTTGTACCAATCAACACTTCAGTCTGCCATATATGAGAGTTCCCTTTGCTTAACATCCTCACTAAAACTTGCTATTATTGGTGTTCAAACTTTTGTCCTTTTGTGGGTGTGTAGTGGTATATCATGGCTTTATTTCATGTTTCCCAAATAACATCAACTTGTCAACACACGTGTGCACACACACACAAACACAAACCCTTTTGAGCTTTCTTATTTGGATTTTATTTTTATTTGTATTGTACTGATTTTATAAATCAATTTTTGGAGAATTAATATCTTTTACAATATTAAGTCTTCTAGTCTGCGAATATGATTTATCCCTCCATTTATTTAGAATAAATGAGAAAAAAACTTTAAACATTTTGCAAAGGTTTGCAGCTCTTTTGTTAGATTTATTCTTAGATGTTTGATAGTTTTAAAAAGCATTAGAATCAAAATTTTTAAACATATACAGAAGTAAAGAGAATGGTACCAATTCCTTAGCATCAACAGTTACTATTCAACTGATAAATACATTGATATTTGATCCTGTTGACACGGTGTCATTTAAAAGTTTATTTTTTGTTTGTTGCTTGTATATAGTATAAAATTAACACTTCTGCACTGATTTTTTGTATCCAACAACCTTGCTGTACTTTCTTACTAATTCTAAATGTTTAGTGTGATTCTTTTGGATTTTCTGTATTCTCTAGATAATCTCCCAACTGATAGTTTGGTTCTTCTTTTCTGTGTCAGACAGTGAATCCTGCCTTCCTGGTATTTATGCCCTTGTGTATTCCCCTCTCTTTAAGTGTGGGTTATTCCTAGTGAGACACTTGTAACAAATACAATATGGCAAAAGTGATGGGATAGAGTACTTTTATGACTGGTTTACAAAAAGACTCGTTTCTGTCTTGCTTGCCCTCTCATTTGCTCTCAGGGTAGCTTGCTGCCTTTTTGTGGAGAGGCTCATGTGCAAAGAGCTGATATCTCTGCTAAATGCCAGTGAGAACCTCTTGGCCTGCCACCAGCCCTGTGAGTGATCTTGGAAGCGGAGCCTCCCCAACCTGAGCCTTCAGGTGACTGCAGACATAATTGACCCCTTGATTACACCTTTGTAAGAAGCCAGAGTACTCAGTAATGTTGTGTTTGGATTCTTAGCCCAATGGAAACTGTGAGATAATACACGTCTGCTGTTTTAAGCCACCAAATTTTGGGGTAATTGTTATGAACTGATAGATAATATACTTTCTAATCCTTACGCCATTTGTTTCTTTTACTTACTGCCTTGGGGACCTCCAGAATATTGCTGAATAGAAGTGGGGATATTGGCTATATTATTTTGTTCTTGATTTCAAAGGTAAAGCTTTTAACAGTAGGGTATTTGTAGATACCTTTCATTATATTTATAGAAGTTCTTGTCTATTTATAGATTGTGCTGAGCATTTTTGTTTATTTGCTTGTCTCAACCATAAGTTGATTTTGAATTTTAATCAAATGCCTTTTTAGTATTTGTTGAAGATTATATTGGTTCCATCCTTTAATCTGTCAATGGGAGTAAATTACATTAATTGATTTTCTAATAGTAAAGAAAACTTGTGTTCCTGGGGGTAAATCTAAGTCATAATGTACTGTCATTTTAATATTAGCACAGAAAAGTCTGTTGTTAATACTTAATTTGTAGTTTTTCCTTCTATGTTCATGAGTAAAATTGACCTGAAAATTTCCTCTCTCTTACGATCCTTATTGGTTTTCTGATCAATGTTATAAATTGAGCTGGAGATTATTTCTTTTTCTTCTGTCTCAAAGATTTTGTATAAGGTTGTGTTTTGGTTTGTTAAAATTGCCTGAATGCAGCATACCAAAAATGAAATGGCTTTTAAAAAGGGAATTTATTACATTACAAGTTTACAGTTCTCAGGCCATAAATATGTCCAAACTAAGACATCCAGGGAAAGATACCTTGACTCAAGAAAGGCCATTGGGTCCAGAACACCTCTGTCACCTGGGAAGGCACATGGCAGGTGTCTGCTGGTCTTTTGGCTTCTGGTTTTAAGCAACTTCCCTGGGGGATGTTTTCTCCTTGCACCTCCAAATGTGTGGGACTCTTGTTGGCTTTGTTGCTTCTTTCCAAAATGGTTCCCTCTTCGAGGACTCTAGTAAGCAACCCCACCTTGAATGGGTAGAGACACATCTCCATGGAAACCACTTAATCAAAAGGTCCCACCCACAGTTGGGTAGGTCACATCTCCACAGAAACAACTTAATAAAAAAATATCCCACACAGCAATATTGAATGAGGATTAAAGAACACAACTTTTCTGGGGTACACAACAGTTTCAAACCAGCACAGGTTGGAGTTATTTCTTTTAAATGTCTTGGGTAGATCACTGGGGAATTTCCATATGGAAATTTTCTAGCTACAATGTTGTCATTGGTTTATAATGTAATTACAGTGAAGTCAGAAAAATGGTTTGTATAATTTCAGTTTTTGAAATTTGATGAGACTTGCTGCATTCCCCAGTATATGGTCAATTTTGTTGACAGTCTATGTGCACATGAAAAGAATCAGAATTCTACAATTGTTGGAATATTTTTCTTTCTCCATATAATCTTGTTCAAATTGTTTATATTTTTGCTGATTGTATGTTGTCTACTTTAACATAATTTACTGAACTATATTTAATTATATATACATTTATCATGAATTTTTATATCATCATAAACTGATCTTTTATCATTATGAAATGTCATTTTTTTCTTTCTCGTGATGGTTTTCTTTGTAATGTTTCTGTATTATATTTTAGATGCATCCCTTATGTAGATCATATAGTTGGAATATGTAAGAAACCAGTTTGACAGTTTTTTAAAACTATAACATTTAGACACTTCGTATTTACTATAATTACTCTATATACTTAGGTGTAAATTTGTCTTAGTTGATGCTTTGTAATTCTTTTTCTCCACTTTTTAAAATTTGTTTGGATTTTTAAAATAAATGCATGTTTGAGCCTACTAACTTGAAATGAATGCACTCTGCTTTTCTTATTTCTCTAGAAACACTAGATGTACACTTGCACACTAAGTTGTCAAGGTTTATAGTAGTCAATCCTTTATCCTTCTCTGAGACTATATAAGGACCTGAGGATGCTAAGAACACCTTATTTTTGTTGTAATGTATTTTAATTTTATTACTTTTTAAACTTTATAATATATTGCTACTATTTTATATAGTTCTTGTTTATTAAGTTTATCCATGTATTTTGCCACATTTTTCCTTCTTCTTTAAGTGCATACTTTAGAATTTATTTTTATGAGAGTTTACTGGGTTTTGCTTGTCTGAAAATACTTTTATTTTGTCCTCATTCTTTCTTTTTACTGGGTATAAAATTCTAGGTTGATAGTTATCTTATTTCAGTACATTCTAGTTATTTCTTTGTTATTTGGCTTCCATTGTTGCTACTAAGAAATTAACTGCCAGTCTAATTATCAATCCTTTGTTCAGGCTGCTTTTAAGATTATTTGGGTGTCTTTTTTGTTCTGCAGTTCTTAATGGTGTGTGTTATTATATACTGTCCTGCTTGGGATTTTCTGTGCTTCTTGAATCAGAGAATTGAGGTCTTTCATCAATTTAAATATTGTCTTCATCACAATCTCTCCTCTGCTTTTCACTTTCTAATTAAACATCTGTATCCTCTGTCTCTTGATCTCTCATATGGCTTCCATCTTTGTCTTTTTATGCTGTATTCTGGAGAATTTCTTCAGACCTTTCTGACACTTTACCACTTTTCTCTGCAGGTGTGTCTAGTCTCCTGTTACATTCATAAACTGGATTTAAAAATTTCACACCATCTAGACATTCTCTTTGGCTCTTTTCAAGTCTGCTTAGTCGGTTTTTATTTTTTCCTTTTGGGGATTCATGTCTTACAGTATGCCTATTATTTCTTAGTCTTGGTAAATATGGTTTAATAATTATTGTCAAATATTTCCAATATCTGAAGTCTTTCTAAGTCTATTTCTGTTGTCTGTTGCTTTTTGCTCATGTTGGTTCAATCCTTATGTGCTTGTTTATCTTTAATTGGGTGTTGCTCGTGTCATTGAAAACCATTTTTAGGAATAATTTGAACTATGGATTTAAAAAAAGATAACACATTAATGAAGTTCTGTTTCCCATAGGATATCTTCCTCATCTACTTCCTCTAATTCCCTTTTTTTGTGTGCATATAGCTGAGGAAGTTTATTACTACTAGAACCGAATTACAAGCCTTGCTATAGGAAGGTTTTCAGACTGAAAGGAAAGGACAAAAGACAGTGGTCCAAAGCAGCATAAAGAAATAAAGTCATCTGGTAAAGGTAACTAACCATGTGGGAAATTGTATATGCCAGTGCTGTGGTATTTCATGTTTTAGTATGTAACTCCACTTCTTACTTCCTTCAGGTACTAAAATGCAAATGCATAAAAAGTAATGAAAAACCTATGGTTTTGGACCTAAATGTACAAAAATAGAATTTGTAACAAGGACTAAATAAGTTTGTGTTTTTGTGTGTGTCTGTGTGTGTGTGGGGGGGATAATGTATGTGAATGCTATTAAAGTCAAGTTGGTATTAAATCATGTATGATTGCTATGTAGTTAGGGTGTTAAATTTTAACCCCATGGTAACCACAAGGAAAACAGATGAAAAATGAGAAGATATTCAATATGGAACACACAAGAAAACAAATAAATATAAAAGTAGGCTTTAAAGGAAATGAGTGGGGGGGAAAGGTATGAGACTTACAAAATGCAAAATGGCAGAAGAAAGTCCTATATTATCAGTAGTGACTTTAAATGTAAATGGATTAAACTATCCAGTCAAAAGGCAGAAATTGGCAGAATGGATAAAAAAGCATGATCCAAGTGTATGCAGTCTGTAAGAGACTCACCTTAAAGTCAAAGATACAAATAGATTGAAGTGAAAGAATGGAAAAAAATACACCCATGCAAGTAGTAATTTAAAGAGAGCTGGGGTGGCTATACTTGTAACAGATAAAATAGACTTTAAGTCAAAAGCAGTAATGAGGAACAAAGATGGTCATTATAAACTGATAAAGGGGACAATTCAACAAGAAAATGTAGCAATTATAAATATATGTGCACCTAACAGTAGAGCTTCAAAATATATGAAGCAAATACTGACAGATTTGAAGGAAGAACTAGTGCTACTTTAATCATATGAAACTTTACTATACCACTTTCAAAAATGGAGAAAACATCTAGATGAAGATCAGTAAGGAAATAAAGACCTGAATGATATTTTAAACCAACTATATAGAACAGAAATCAGAAGTGAAATTAGGAAATATCTTAAGATGAACACAAATGAAAATACAACACACCAAAATTTATGGGCTGCAGCATAGGCAGGTGCTGAGAGGAAAATTTGTGGCTGTAATGCGTACATTTAAAAAGAAGCAAGGGCGGGCCACGGTGGCTCAGCAAGGCAGAGTTCTTGCCTGTCATGCCGGAGACCTGGATCTGATTCCCACTGCCTGCCCGTGCAAAAAAAAAAAAAAGCAGCAGCAAGACTTCCAATCAAGCTTAACCTCAAAACTGGAAAAATTAGAAAAAGAAGAGCAAACTAACTCAAAGTGACCAGAAGGAAGGAAATAAAGGTCAGAATAGAGATAAATGAAATAGAAAACAAAAAAAACAATAGAATCCACAAAATCAAAAGTTGGTTCTTTGAAGAGATCAATAAAATAGACAAAATTTTAGCTAGACTGACAAAAAAAGGGAGAGGATGCGAATAATGAAAATCAAAAATGAGAAGGGGGCCATTACAACCAATCCTGCCGAAAAAAAAAAAAGGACTTTATAACAGGATACTATGAAGAACTATATGCCAATAAATACATAACCTAGATGAAATGGAAAATTTCTTAGAGATACACAAACTGCCTATATTGACTCAAGAAGAAAAAGAAAATCTCAACAAATGAATTAATAGTAAAGATACTGTATCAGTAAACAAAAATCTCCCAACAACAAGAAAAAAGGCCCAGACCAGATATCTCCATAGGAGAGTTTTACCAAGCATTCCAAAAAATTTAACTCCAATTCTGCTCAGTCTTCCAGAAAATTGAAGAGGAGGAAACACTCCTTTACTCATTCTGTGAGGTTAACATTACCCTCATTCCAAAGCTAGATAAAAATACCTGAAGAAAATAAAACTATAGACTAGTATCACTTATGAATATAGGTGCAAAAATCCTCAACAAAGCATTAGCAAACGGTATCCCACAGCATATTAAAAGAATTATACAGCATGATCAAGTGGGATTTATCCCTGGTATGAAAGGTTGGTTCAACACAAGAAAATCAGAGTCCTACACCCCATTGATGGAATGTAGGGAAAAAACCCACATGGTTATCTCAATTGATGCCAAAAAGGTAATTGACAAAATCCAGCACCCTTTCTTGATTAAAGCACTTAGAACAGTAGGAATAGAAGGAAACTTCCTCAACATGATAAAGGGCATATATGAAAAACCCACAGCTAATAGCTTCCCAAATGGTGAAAGACTGAAAGCTTTTACTCCAAAGTCAGGAACAAGACAGGGATGCACTTGCCACTACTGTTATTCAACATTGTACTGGAAGTTCTTGCCAGAGCAATTAGCAAGCAAAAGAAAAGACATCCAAGTTGGACAGGAAAAAATACAACTCTCTCTATTTGCAGTTGACATGATCCTATATACAGAAAATCCTGAAACATCTACAACAAAGTTCCCAGAGTGAATAAATGAGCTCAGCAAAGTGGCAGAGAATAAGATCGACAACCAAAAGTCAGTAGTGTTTCTAAACACAAGCAATAAACAATCAGAAGGAAAAAAATCAAAGTTCCATTCACAATCTCAACTAAAAGAACCAAGTATCTAGGAATAAGTCTAACTGAGAAGTAAAGGTCTCGTACACAGAAAACTATAGAACATTGCTAAAAGAAATCAAAGGAGACATAAATAAATGGAAGGATATTCTGTGTTTCTGGACTGGAAGACTAAATATTATCAAGATATCGGTACTATCTAAGCAATTTATTGATACAACACAGTCCCAAAGTTCCAACTATCATCTTTGTAGAAATTGAAAAGCCAATCATCAAATTTATATGGAAGGGTAGAGGACCCCAAATAGCTGAAGCTACCTTGAAAAAGAAAAATAAAGTTGGAGTCCTCATGCTTCCTGATCTTAAAACTTATTACAAGGCCACAGTAATCAAAACAGCATGCTACAGATACAAGGACAGACATATAGACCAATGGAATAGAATTTAGAGCTCATAAATCAACGTTCACATGTATGGCCAACATTTTTTGACAAGTTAGCAAAGACCACTCAATTGAGAAAGAATAGTCTCTTCAACAAATGGTGCTGGGAAAACTGGATGTCCATTCACAAATAAATAAATAATTAAAAAGAAGGGCACCTACATCATACCATATATAAAATCAACTCAAAATGGATCAAAGATGTAAATATAAGAGCTAGAACCATCAAACTATCAAACTCCTAGAAGGAGACTAGAGAAGCATCTTTAGGACCTTGTGTTAGGCAATGGTTCCTTAGACGTTACACCCAAAGCACAAGCAAGAACAACAACATCAAAAATAGATAAGTGAGACCTCATCAAAATGAAAAGTTTTTGTGCTTCACTGGACTTCATCATGAAAGTAAAATGACAGTCTACACAATGGGAGAAAATATTTGGAAACCCCCTATATGATAAAGATTAATGTCCAGAATATATGCAGTAATCCTTCAATTTAACAACAAAAAGCAAAGCAACGAAAAGACAATCTGATTAAAAAATGGGCAAATGACTTGAAGAAGATAGAACTAGACAAAAAGCATGTGAAAAGACATTCAACATCATTAGCCATCAGGGAAATGCAAATTAAAACCACAATAAGATACCGTTTCATACCTATTAGAATTGCTGCTATTAAAAATATGGAAAATGGCAATTGTTTAGGATGCGGGGAAATAAGAACACTCATTCATTGCTGATGGCAATATAAAATGACATAGCTACTGTGGATGACAGTTTGGCAGTTCCTAAGAAAGCTGAGTATAGAAGTACCATATGACCTGGCAATCTCACTACCAGGTATATATCCCAAATGAAAACAGTGATTCAAACATATCTGCACACCCATGCTCATCGTGGCATTATTCACAGTTGCCAAAAGATGGAAAAGACCAAAGTGCCAATCAACTGATGAATGGAAAAATAAAATGTGGTGGAATATTATTACCATAAAAGGGAATAAAGTCCTAATACATTGACAACATGGATGAACCTTGAAGACATCATGTTGAGTGAAACAAAAGAACAAATATTTATGATCTCACTGATTTGAAACAGTTAAAATAAGCAAACTCACAGAGTCAGAAACTGGAATATAGGTTACCAGGGGATGGGGTGGGGATAGGGAATGGAGATTAAAGCTTAAAATAAACTGGGTTCTTATTTGAAATGATGGAACGTTTTGGTAATGGATGATGGTGATGGTAGCACATTGGGAATGCAGTTAACAGCACTGAAATATGTATCTGCACATGATTAAAACAGGAAATATTATATTGTATATGGTAACACAATAAAAAAATTTAAATCCATGGAGCTACAGTACATAAAAAGTGAGCCCTAAATTAAACATGGTCTTTAATTGATAGTACAATTATAAAAATTTGCTATCATCAATTATAACTTGTTACACACCAGTCAATATAAAGTGGTTTATGGGAATCCTCTATTTTGTTCATTATTGCTGTGTAAACCCACAACTTCTCTAATAAAGAAAACAAATTGAAGTGCTTTTATTTTATCATTGTGGGCTAATCCTACATGGGAATGAAGAAGTCTTTTGCTCACTGTTTCCACTAAGAACTTGTGACCTTTGAAGGGTTCTGGCAACAGACATTTCACTATTGATACGTGAAGATAGCAGAACTGTTTGCTGCTACAAGTAGTGATGTCAGGATAAATGTAGTATCTCTTTTTCTGAAAGCCCACAAAAGTTTATCTCTAGCTACTGATCCATCTGTGTTTCTGTATTTTTTGATTGGGTGTGTTTTAAACTCAGAAGTTATTAAAAAACAAAACCAAACCATGGAGGATATGTTTGGAAGGTTAGAATTATGTAGCTGATACTTCACATAAGATCTTAAAGCTGACCAGAATAAGAGGCACAAAGGAAGTAAGTATAACACATGAAATCAGCCTTTTGGCCTTTATAATCTTTTATTAAACTTTGGTTTTTGTCCATATGCCAGTTGGTCCTAAAAATTCCAATTTTTAAAAAGCTTTTTTGATGCTTAGAAATAATTTATAATACTTTTCTAAAGAGAATGTACGTGAAGGTTAAATCTTGTTAGATGATACTATTTCAGGATTCTAAGTCTTAATCGTATGAAGCAATAATTAACATTTAAAACATACACTGACATCATTTGTACATTTCTTTTTATTTTTTACTTATTAAAATGATATAATTAGATATAATTATTGCTTAACAATGATAAAAATTTTGATTTCAGAAAGTTCTTCCATCACTTTTTCATAGAGGATTGGATCAGATAATCTGTTAAGGCCTATGAGTTGTCTGGTTTAGAACAGTTGACTTTTCATAAGTCCCTATCTGTCTAAAAGGACCGATGTACCCAGTAGAGGTCAGTCTTGTGTTGGTAATTATGGTACCATAAAGGAAAAGCGGAAGATTTTACTCAAATGACCCATGTATTTTAAAGCTAAGATTTTACTCAAATGTCCAGTGTATTTTATATAGTTAGTAAGCCGTGAATTGTGGAAAGAAAGAAATATAATGATCTATACTGTAACAAAAGTAGCTGCGGGTAGGTAATATTTCAATTCCTTTTTTTACAGTACTTTTTTTTAAACCCCAGAATTTTCTCTAACTTGCTAAGTAATTTCCAAAAGTGGGCTGTAAGTGAGCCATAATGTAATAGTAGCAGTAAATAATTTGGGAGAGATGGGAGGTGATGAGATTTTAAAGTGAAAAAAGTACCTGCAACATTCAGTCCTGGAAACAAACAAACAGATGGGTGGAATAATTTTATGCAGATCGGGTCCTTGCTTTAGTTGTCTTGGCACCTTGGCAATAACTGTGCCTGCTCTCTTCTTAAATGTGTTTTACTTTTTTCTTCCATCTAATCTTTTGATCTCTAAACTAATTACTTCATAATAAAGGCAGAGGTAGAAATCTGATAAATAACATGTTTACAAATAATGCTTTTGGAGTAGTATGTTAGCACATAATAAACACTCAAACAAAAATCATCTTAGAGGTTTACGTTAAGTGACTTTACTTGTAGTTAGACAGTGTGGTGAAAGAGCACTGTGTTCACAGAAGCAGCATTGCCATGGGATGGCGAGGAGGTTTTCGTACTCCCACATTTAAATAAACACGTAGAGACTGTATATTTGCTATGCAAAGGCAACCCCATGTCAAGTCCCCTGGTTCTTTCTGTCTAACTGATGGTTACCCAAATAGTCTTCTCACTAGAATTTGTAGTGCAAGTACTGGTTAGGAATCAGAATTTTTAGATGTTAAATTGTAGTACTGCCAGTAAACAGTTAGGCAAGTCCCAGCGTCTCTGGGCAGTAAAGTGAAGGGTATGCAGTTTGGAGATCAGGGTGGGCCACGGTGGCTCACTGGCAGAGTTCTCGCCTGCAATGCCAGAGACCTGGGTTCGATTCCCGGTACCTGCCCACGTAAAAACAAAACAAAAATGCTGATTGTAATTTGGAGATCACAAACTCAAATATCTTTTGGGGTCAGGAAGATATCAGAAGTTTCTCAGAATGGAGGGGCTGGCAGAGAAAAGGAGTAGGCAGGCCCTACAACAAAGAATATGATGCCAAAATTGTAGAGTGCCCCATGTTGGACAAACTAATCACGTGTAAAAGATGACAGTCTCTAGATTAGATGGTTTATAAGATCCTTCCAGCTCTAGTGTTTTGTGTTTTTAAAAAATTTTACCTGTTTTCCACACTCTTTCCCTTCTTGCCTTTTTATTTTTCTTCCTATCTCCATCTCTTCTGTTCTGCTGAGTGGGACGGCTATATTAGCAAGCTCAGTTCTATATCAAATAGAAGAAGCTACTTCTTGGCCTTTTGGCTAAAATCGAGTATATCAAATAGAAGAAGCTGATCAGAGTGGGTTTAAAGTCAATGTTAATTCATCATGAAGTGCTTTTCTCTGAAGGAAATTTTAACACCTTAACTATAGGTGTGTTGAAATCTTGCATAACTGAACTTGAATTGCCATTTTCTGATTACATTATTATGCCACCTAGTTTAATCCACGATAGCAAGCAAATGTTTTTCATTCATTAGTGTCAGTGGTTTTGTATTTCTGTACCTATCATCAAAGTTATTGATAAAATGCCCAAAAATTTTTAGTAGTCATTGTGCCAAACCTAAATTGCTAGAGCAAACATTCAGTCTCCCTGCATGCTATATCTATTTTAGCTAAAAGGGAGCTTCTTATCTATATCATCTTATTGGTTAGAGAAAACAGTAATTTTCCTAGTCACAGCACTACATGTAGTGATTTCACATATATTTTCTCATTTAATCATTTCAAATTCCAGCATTCATACAGTTGCAAATGAGGAAACAGGCTCAGAGAGGCATTTCACCTCGTTACAACTGCAAAGTTTCAACTCTGGCCTCTGATGATCTGATACCCTTTTCACTTCACCAACCTGGCTCCTGTCACTGATGGGTCAGGGGTATGTGGGCTTGACTCCTGCCAAACTCTGGAAGGGAGTCTTGTATTTGCTTACCTATATATTCTCTGTCTATGCCCTTCCTTTCTCATTGGGGTCTTTTTCTCTTGATTCCCTTCCTCCTAAGTTGTGCCTTGTATTCCTTGGGTATCAGCTTGATACGAGAGACCTTATTTAGGAACTGGTGAAACAGCCCAGTGCCTGCAATCTGTGGCCCTCTGACTTAAGGTTCACTGCTATGATGCTGACCTTTGACCTGAACATAACTATCAGGCTGTACTACCTTTCTTCACAGAAACTAGTTAGCTATTCAAATAGAGAGCTCTTTCATTAATACTTTTTTTTTTTTGTAAAGCATTAATATGCCATGCTAGGCTGGGTAATAATGGAGGGGAAAAAACATCTTTAACTCGGAAGGAATGGCAGCCCAGTGAGGGAAACAAAAATGTCAGCATGTGTGACTATACACATTGAAATCAGTGCCACAGATCCCTGTAGATGCAGGGGGCAGAATGGGGGCTATTGGAGGTTGTATTAGCTGGGGTTCTCTAGAGAGACAGAATCAGCAGGAAATATCCGTAGATATAAAATTTATAAAAGTGACTCATGTAACCGTGGGAATGTAGAGCCCAAGATCCTTAGGGCAGACTGTGATGCCGATGAGTCTGTTGAAGGGTCTGAACAAACTCCATAGGAGAAGCCTGCCAGCTGAAGCAGGAAGAGAGCCTTTCTCTTCTGAATCCTCCTTAAAAGCCTTCTAGTGATTAGATTAAACATCACTCATTGCAGGAGACACTCCCCTTGCCTGATTACAAATGGAATCAGCTGTGGATGCAGCCAACATGATCATGATTTAATTCTATGAAATGTCCTTATAGCAACAGACAAGCCAGTACTTGCCCAACCAGACAAACCACCTGGCCAAGTTGACACATGAACCTGACTATGACAGAGGCACATGAAATGGATGACTGAGGAGTATTTTTTCATCCGAGCTCTGAAGAATGCATTCAACAGGGAGGATGCCAGGGAAAGACATTTTGTAAGAGGGAGACATCATGAGATAAGGCTTGGAGAACAACTAGAGGTGATTTACCATCCCATATTGTATAAATAATACTAATGTTTTAATATAAAGTCAAAAGTGGCTTAATCTAAAGGAGTGAGTAACAAGGAGTTGAAATGTACTGTAGCAGGGCTGACAAGGGACTTATTTTTAAACAAGGAATATTTTGGTATCTCTCAAATAACATCTTCTGGTTGGCTTCCTCCTCTACTTATTCTAGCCCAATAGGTACAGATCAACTGCTTTGTGGAAAAATCTTTAGAATCCTTTTTAGTTTTCTGTTACATCATGGGTCATCCTAGGTTTTCACAGTACATGCCTGTGTTTGTTTGTGTCAGTGTGTTTACATAGGTTGCAGTAAATTGTTGGTGTTGACAAATCTTCTGTCTGCTTTATTTAAAAGAGTGATCCTTCCATTTGCTGGTTTCTGTTTCATCATGTATTCTTCCAGGTTTTCACAGTGCATGCCAGTGTTTGTTTGTACCAATGTGTTTACATAGGTTGCAATAAGTTGCTGGTGTTGACAAGTCTTCTGTCTGCTTTATTTAAAAGAGTGATCCTTCCATTTACTGGTTTCTATGTTTTCATAGAAAACATGCCTCTGGGTCTATACTGTTCCATTTCATAACATTAAATGAAAGTTAGAACTTGGTCTGCAAATGCATTGCCTTAATCTTGTTGCCTTCAGTGAGATGCTTTTAATATTTTCTCTATATGTGAATGGAATGTTTTCCCTTAGATTTTCTTTAATTTCCAGGTAGTTAATCCCCATTCTATGGCAGGGAGCCTGGACATTTATAGATTTTTTCCCTTTCACCCTATCTTCAGTAATTTGCCTTTTACATTCATTGAATGTTTCTATCAGAATAAATGCCCTTTTTCCCATTTATGTTGACTTGAATTTATTTAAACCAGACTCTCTTTTCATATCATTATTAAAGTTCATGACACTTTTAGTAGCTTGGGAAGTAGGGTATTTGAACTTCAAGTTGTCCTATTAGATAAGATGACCTATGTTTGGACATCTACAAGTTTTATCATTAAATCAAGACCAAGTTAAGATCTATACAGTTTTTTTCTCCCTATAATGGCCTCAGTATAAAATAAGAGGATTAAATCAGCATCTTTAAATTATTCCCCATTTCATTATCATGTTCTTGATTTGATAGTCCTTTTATGAATTGAAAGTTGTAAGATATTACTAAGGGTTGAACATTTTCATACCTGCAAGTCAATTTCATAAACATGCACACCTCCTAGTAGATATAAGTAGGGGATTGATTTAAAAGAATTTAATATTGGTCATACTTAGATGCTATTACTTTCTGATTCAGTATTTATGCAGAGTCTATAAAGATGTAATTTAAAAATTTTTATATTTTATGCTTCATTGATATTCTTTCATTATAGATTTTTTCTTTCAATGTACAATATAATTTTTTCTATCGTATACTGCAGATGGTAGGGAAGGATGTAATTGGCAGGATTTGTATAGCTTTCTTTAGGCAGAAATAAACTGGTTCTAGCAGTCATAAAATTTCTCATAATTTGTGCAGGATTTTCAGAAAACATATTTTAGAAGTAGTTCTGTATATTTCTGTGACCCTCCTGAACCAATCATTCTCCTGCAAGTAGAGTCCTGTACTTTCCTGTTACCAACCATTTTGATTGCTCAGCAACCTTTTCAGGTATCAGGGACACTTCCATGATTCCAGCTGAATCTGCGTTTTCATCTCTTAGCTGCACCACTTTAATATTGAGACATTTTGAGAGCACTTAAATATTTGCCTCATCTTTGTGACATCTTTGTTGCATTTTTCTATAGTAAATTCTGGATGTTAACAATGCTGAAAATATTTCTTTTTTATTCTAGAAACTCTAGTTTCAATATTGTATTTTGTTACCCTTTTTTGGTAATTCCATAATAATTTAAAATCTATTAATTTTTGTGTTCAGGAGGCAATATCTCTACTACCATATTTCATTACTTTGAAAACATATTTTTTTCTCACTTTGCAACATTTCTAAAACTAGGATGCATTTATAAATTGACATGTCTGGCAGGCCACTGTGGCTCAGTGGCAGAGTTCTTGCCTGCCATAATAGAGACCCAGGTTTGATTCCTGGTGCCTGCCCATGCAAAAAATATAATTAAATAAATAAATTGATGATATGTCACAATTTGCTTTGCAGCATCTTTACCTTTTTTTAGTGGTAGAGAAATTCATAGTGTGTGGACTATATAAAACATGGTATTTTATTTTTCTTTTCTAAAGATAGATAATGGAAAGTGGTTCATGGTCTCACTGACTTTCCTTACTTTATTTCAGTATTTGCTTGTGTACTTAGTAAGCTTTCCTAAGTCTTCTCTGGGCTTACTTGTTTTTTGTCCCAGTCTTTTCCATGCAAGTTTATCTTCGAACTTATTCATTTATTTCTCCATTCTCTTAAATTAGTGGAGTTAGCTTTGTAACAAAAGGCAAAAGTTTCTGAACTACATACTCTCCTCTTTGGAATTTCTGTGTATATGACTTTATTTCTGGTCAGACCAAGCCAACTTTATGTAGTAGCAGTGGGAAGGAGGAAAGAGAATAGGGGTGTAAATAGTGCTATTGAAGCAAGAATGCAACGAAAGTTTATTCCTCCAATTTTGTTTATTTTTGAAGATGATTTTGGCTTTTGGGGGCCTGTTCTCTTTCCATTTCTGCAAAGAATGCTGTTAGAATTTTGATTGGGATTCATTTTCTATAAATTATTTTAGGTAGGATTGACATCTTACCAATATTTAGTCTCAGTCCATTAACATGAGTGTCCTTATAGTTATTTAGGTCTTCTTTGATGTCTTTTAGCAGCGTTTTGTAGTTTTTTATGTACAAGTCCTTTATACCCTTGCTTAGATCCCAGATATTTTGATTGTTTTAGTTGGTATTGTGAATGGATTTTTCTTTTTTATTGTTAGAGAAATTGTGGGTTTACAGAACAATTGTGCACAAAATAAAGTATTCACATGTACCGCTCTCTTATTATTTGTTGATGTGGAATATTTGTTGCATTTGATGATAGCACACTTTTATAGTGTACCATTAACTATAGTCCATGGTTTATCTTAAGGTTCTCTGTTTGTGTAGGGTAGTTCCATGGATACTTTTTTAAGATTTTCTTCTGTAACCATATATACTACTTAACATTTCCCCTTTCAATCACATTCAGATATATATTTCAGTGCTGTTAATTACAGTCACATTATTGCCTTTTCTACAGCAATTGAGATGATCTTGAGGTTTTTTTCTTTCATTCTGTGAATGTAATGTATTACATTAACTGATTTTCTTATGTTGAGCCATTCTTTTTTATCTTTATTGTAGTTAACATTATATACAACACAACATTTCCTATTTCACCCATTTTCAATTATATAATTCAGTAGTAATAATTATATTCACAATGTTGGACTACCATCACCACCATCCATTAACTAAACTTTTTCATGACCCCAAACATGTGTCTCCTTTTCTAAAAAACTTTTTTATTGTATAGTATAACATATATACAAAGCAAAGAAATAAAAAAGCAATAGTTTTCAAAGCACTCTTCAAAAAGTGGTTATAGGACAGACCCCAGAGTTTGTCATGGTCTACCATACAATCCTCTCATATTTTTCCTTCTAGCTGCTCCAGAATGTAGGAGGCTAGTGGGCTTAAATACTTTTCTATCATCACAGTTGACTTTTTTCCTTCTTTTATTTTTGTGAATTATAATATATAATAACATATACACAAAAAAAGCTATACATTTCCAAACATAGAACCACAATTAGTTGTAGAACATATTTCAGATTTTGACATGGGTTACAATTTCACAATTTTAGGTTTTTACTTTTAGCTGCTGTAAAATACTGGAGACTAAAAGAGATATCAATTTAATAATTCAGCATTCATATTCATTTGTTAAGTCCTATCTTTTATATAAAATTCCACCATCACCTTTGATTTTTCCATACCTCTCATCGTTGTTGTTTGGGCTATGGCAATTCTTAAGTTTTGATATTGGATGAGTCTGTCACTAATATGGGGTAAGGAGATGGGAATATCTGATATTCTGGAGAGGCTGGATTGGGTTTCAGGCTTATCTGGACCAGGAACCATCTGGCGGTAATAGGTTTCTGGAAAGTTACTCTAGTGCCTGGAACCCTTGTGGAATCTTATTAATTGTCCTAGGTGTTCTTCAGCATTGACTGGAATGGTCCTAGTTGGGAGTTGGCAGGTTGCGTAGTGACCTTAAAAAAAAAAAAGGATGGCTCAGCATAAGAAAATCAATTAATGTAATACATCACATTCATAGAATGAAGGGAAAAAAACTCAAGATCATCTCAATTGATGTTTTTTTGTTTCTGGCTTATTTTGTCTCACCAAATGTCCCACATGTTCATTTACATCGTTGCATGTCTCATCACATTGTTCCTTTTTGTAGCAGTACAGCCTTTGTTCATAAGTATACACCATTCTACTTCTCCGTCTGTGCATCCTTCAGCCACCTGCATTCATCAGCCATCATGTAGAGGGCCCAAAGTCCACAGTCCATCAACATTCTTAATTTTAGATCATTTCATTGTTCCCAAGAGACAGAAAACCAATAAACACACCCTCACCAAATAGGTGATCTAAACCTCCTCTTAACTCTTGTCCCTCAACCCATTATTTACCTCTGCTGTTTCTGTGGTAGTGCTGATGGTTTCCTTTTGAGCATAGCTCATAGCATTCATTAGCAGTTTTCCCCCTGTACCCTGGACTTAAACACTCTTTATACAAGAATCATATCTTTGAAATAATTCTTACAAGAACTCATTCATATTTCTAGTGTGAGTCAGTGAGACACGTAGGTCTATACAACCCTTTTCAATCTTGTTCATCTTTAATTTGGTGATACTACGTCTAGATTCCCTAGAGAATCACCTTCACTTCTATCTATTCCCTTACATTGGAGTTCAACCTCAGTAGCTAACAGTTCACTCATCTCTACCTTCTGTGTATCTCTAAGCTTCTATGTATCTCTAAGTCCCCCTGTATTCTGTAGTATAAGTCTCTGATTATACCTTTTTGCTGGTCATAAAAGTGGAATCATACAGTATCTGTCCTTTTGTGTCTGGCTAATTTCACTCAGCATTATGTCCTCAAGGCTCATCCATCTTGTCATGTGCTTCAGGACATCATTTTGTCTTACTGCTGCATAATATTCCATCATATGTATATACCACATTTTGTTGATCCACTCGTCTGTTGATGGGCATTTGGTTTGTTTCCAACTTTTGATGAATGTGAATAAGGCTGCTGGAGATAATACAGTTTTAGAACTAAACAAGAGGTATATTTTCTAGGTTTAAAGTAATTAAATTATGCATTTGTAAACCCAATTTTTCTTATCAACTATAAAGTATTCCTAGGGTCCCTATGGGTCCTGTTATTCATGGGCTCATATAAGCTGTGCACTAGGTAGTAATAAGACTGATTTTAAGTTATAAATACATGAAAAACATTCTAATTAATCTGTCCTTTTAAGGAATCAAATCAAGAGTCAATTATTCACTCATGCTAACATGTTTCCATTGTTCAAATCATTTTTGGTACTATTTGTCTTTTTTAGGGGTAGGAAAACTAGTGATAAAAAGGTATAGTCACTTGTCATCTGTGTGTCTGCGTTTAGTATTAATTAGCATCATCATTTGTTTTTAAATGCCTTTTGTTTCAGAATTCAAATCCACCCTCAAATCAAGAACATCTGCCACTACTGAGATTATTCCAAAGAATGGGCTGCAGAGAACTCACAGAACTGATTGGAAGACCCAAGTCTGAAGATCTAGGCTGAGGAAATGGGCAGGAATCTTGGCAGTTCAGGACACAATTGAAGTCACACCACAAATCAGTCTGATTGAGGATGCCATGACTGGCATGGCCACAATGAGACATTTACCCCCACTGGTACCAAATGGCCAGGGAGTCTTACCTCACTTTCTTTAGGGGCAGTAATCCCAGGTGGGAGTGTTTGTGCAAGCCAAGGAGATGCTCCATACCCCAGATATCAGTGGGTGGGGATGTGACTCCCTTTAGGAAGCAGAACCCTGCCTCCCACCAAAATTCACATAATGGAGGATTTCCCCACAAAGGTCCATTACAAACTTACTTACATTAAACATATTGATATTTTAGATACATCTTTGGATTCTTTTTATTTAAAATGGCATGTGTTATTTTTGTAAATGAACAAGTAGACTACAGAGTAATTGTAAAAAAGAAATACATTTTTCTTTCAAGTTCCAGGTACAGGGTTATCAGATGTTTTTCTGTGGGGAAGGGAAGCGAGATGCTTCCTACACCCTCCTAGCTCACTTCTCCAGGGCCTCTCAGCAGGGAGGATAAAGCCTTGACCTTTAGAAAATTCACCTTTGTGGTACAATAGCTTGTACTCAGTGTAAGTTGGGAGAATTCAAGTAAAAAGGAGAAAGAAATAGCAAAATGTGCACACATTTTTATTTCTTCCCTCTAGTCATCACTGGGGTCTCCACTCAGCATTCCTTCCCCCACTTTAAGATTAGATTTGGAAAGAGAAAGTAAACTTTGCTTGATAAATAAAAAAGTTGGAAAGGCAAATGTTCTGCTCTACCATCTAAAGAGACTTATGTTCTTAAACTCCCAAGGAGCCTTTCCTGGCAGCGGAGACCATTGTTACAGAGTTGAAAAACTGTGAGCTTAGGGAAACTCGGGAAACATTTTTCTTCATTTTCTATTCAATAGTGGCAGCAATAATGTAGGGGGAAATATAGGTGAGCAAATAGGGTTGTTGTTACTTTAGGATAATTGATGACAAAGTGCTGGTGCATTTTGTTTTCATTCCAAATCATTTTCTAATTGGGTGTCCCTGAAATAGTAGTTCACTGCTTGCTCATTCACTTCTAGTTCCCTGTTAATACCATTAAAAAAAAATTTTCTTTATAGTTCCTTTTGACATAATTTTTCTTAATGATGAAGAGGAGAAGTAAAACAAAGCTATAAAAGACAGCCACGTTGTAGTTGAGTTCCAAGAATTACCATTCTCAGTCAAATTTTTTCCCCAGATAATCCTTACTAAACATATCAAATCCAGTGGACTATCGGCAACTAACTGCCTAATCTCACAAATTATATTTGCCTCTCAAAGTTGACAAATGGCTTAAGGTGTTCCTGAATCAGAAAAACCTAACTTCTAGTTAGAGCCTCTAAATGTCATTGTTTCTTTGAATTTGAAAGATAATAAATCTGAATATAAGCATTGTAATTTATTCCAAGCAGAATCTATAGATGTTCATATTGTGAATTCTTCCTGCTAAGAATTTGGCATCCAAGTTATCCTGCAAATTGAAGAAGTCTACTTATTTTTAAAAAAGGAATTGCTGCCAGATCAACTTTATTTTCCTTAACAAAACACATACAAGAGCACGAAATTCACTTCTATATCATCATTATTTTAAAAGTATAAATAAATAATGCTCAGAATTCAAGTACAGTCAAGTGCATAGATAATTCCTATTTGTTAATATGTAAACATAAGCTAATTATATGTATCACGTACCTTTGGCCTAGCTGCAAAATAAATGAAATAAAAAAGAAACACTACATTAGACTGTTCAATTGCATTCTTATTGAAAATTTGTACCAATGCCTATGTAGTTACTACCTCTAATACTCCTTAGTGTAAATGCCTAAATAGTTACTCTTTCTACCGTATCCTAGCAAAAAGTTTAAATTCTATCCATTTTTAATGGTGAAGAGTTCAATGTCTTAACTGAGTTCCATTCCTTAAGTCAAACACTATTAGAGAACTTATTCTTAGTCAAAGTTGTATCTACCTGAGTATTAAAATTAAAAGCAAATAATATCGGTAAAATAGCATCCTTTTTGAATTTACAACGACCAATACTATTGTAGACAGCTTTTAGATATTTTTTGTCTACTCTAAAAGTAAGCAGACATGATAGACTTCTTGTTTTACAAATGTATGACCTGTAAATAATACCCATTTTGACATAGGAAGAACTTTGGCTAGGGATAAATTCTCTATTAATACCCTTTTTTTGGCCAGTCCTCTGGTGAATGTTTGAATTGCAGTTAATCAAAAGTCCAGGCAGGTATATCTTGGTGATATAAGCCCATTAAATTTCTTGTAGTAGGTGGGAAGTGCTGTTTATGGCCTATTTTTGCAATATAGAACTTTTTTCTGAGAACCACGGAGACTCCTTTTTGTTAATTTGGTCTAACTCTTTAATCAGAGATGTTCAGAACTCTGTAGAAGCTGCTGACACTTGTGGATGTTTAGAGCCCTTGAAAGCGTCCTAGAGCTACTGCTGCAAATGGTTTCCAAACTTCCGTATGCATTAAAATCTCCTGGAGGAGATTGGTGGCCTCACCTCCAGAGTGTCTGCCTCAGCCCATTTAGGGTGGAGCCTGAGAATCTGCATGTCTGACAAGCTCCCAGATAATACAGATGCTGCTGGTCCTGGGATCACACTTTGGGATCCACTGACTTAAGGAGCTTTCCTGAGTTTTATAACTCAAATGGGTACGTGAAATACCCCAAGCAGAATGGAAAGAAACCATGCAATGAATTATTGAATTAATATTTGTTAAGTATCACAGGGTGCAGAGTATTAAGTGACAGGGTTGGAGAATATGTCAAGTAAGTGTATACACTTCCTGACATCTAGGATCTTAATAGTTACCATATAACAGGCATTTTTGTTTTCCAGGCAATTTTAATAACTCCATAGAAAATGTTATTTGACAAAATACTTCCCCATTTCCTATAAAATAGCAATCTAGTAGTCTGTTCTTCTATATAAAAAGGAAATATTACTCCACATGGGCAGCAGTCTTGAGTTTTTTCAGGTGGTTTATAAAAATGATAATTCGATGGAGCTATTTTGGAATAGAAAAGATGTGGGTTTCAAAAAAATCTTTGCAACTGTATTGAATACAAGAGCAATTTCACTGACAGAAATCCACTTGTGAAAGTGGGCTTTACTTACATTTTGGTCTTCTGTGTTTGATCAGGGTTACTTATCTTAAGACCTTATACCGCAGGGACCTGAGGACCGGATGGAGGTGATGATTAGCCCATTATGCCCAGGCCCCAGAGCTTGGTTCACGTTGTCAAACCACCTTGGCCTGGGATCACAGCTCTGTCATTTAAGCAGATGTTTTATTCTCTATAAGGAACCCATCTTAGGCTTTTTGCAGCACTCTGTTGTATATTTGTTTTCCATCTCTTTGCCTTCTGTTCTTCTATTTCTTTCTTGTGCTTTCTTTGTGTTTTAAGTTACTGTTGTTTGTTGACCTCTTTGAGATAAATGCTTAGATCATTGATTATGAGAGTTTTATCTGTTCTTTTTTTTTGTATGCTGTATGGTGAGGTCACATTTCATTGTTTTTCCATGTGAGTATCCTGTTATTGCAGCAACATCAGTTGAATTTTTTGTTTTACTTGTTTTTTGTTTGTTCTGCTTGTTTGTTCATTTGTTTTGGGAAGTGCATAGACCATGAATCAGACCTGGGTCTCCCACATGGCAGGCAAGAATTCTACCACTGAACTACCCTTGCACCCCCGAGAGGTTTATCTTTTTTAATAAATGCATATAAGGCTATATATTTCCCTCTAAGCACAACTTTAGTGGCTTTAGTGTAGTATTTTAAAAATTATGTCAGTTTGAAATGTTTTCTGATTTCTATTGTGACTTCTTTGGTCGATGGGTTATAGAGAAGTGTATTTCTTAATTCGTAAACATATAGGGGTTATTTAATGCCTTTGAGCCTGAGATTCTTTATCTTTAAAATATAAAGATATATATTTTAAAACTTGTTTTAGTCTTGGCAGGACTAAACAAGGTAACCAAAATGTTTGGCACCATGTCTGGGAAAGTCAGTCTTTCTTCCTTACTCCAGAGATCCAAAGTAGAAAACTTATATACTTAACCTTCTAGTACAACGATTTAGTTTGGAAAAACCCTAATTGTTATCTAGAACATATATGAAGCACTCACAATGCCTCCCCTCAGTTTATGTGTTTTGCATATTTAACCTATGGAAAATTTTGACTTATGGATTTAACTATCCTTTTTCAGGAATTATTTTCCTGATGATCTGATGTATAGCAAAGGCCATAGGTGAGTTTGATTCTAGTTCTTCATTTAAATGATTTTACATCCTAGAGTCTAAGATGCACTTTTCACATTTTTTTATTTGAAAACTAATATGCATCTATAGTTTACAAGTGCATTTAATGTAACATTATTTTAACCTGAATGTTTTTGATAAATTAATGTGTATCTCAAACTTTGTTGAGGACTTGTAAATCAGAAAATATATATTAACTAAAAAGGTTTATGGCATGTCCACATGGGTGGGCAATTCAAATGGTTCTAAGTCGTCTTGAAGTCTTTTCTTCAGGACTGACTCATTTACAGTCTTCCCAAAGGTAGAGACAATATTACACACACGGTAAGGCTGGGATCTGTCCCACATCACCCAACTGTAAGGGCTTTGTCTGATTGGTATAATTTTACTCATTAAATTTGGGGGGGCAGGGTTGCGGGGGCAGAGATGTTTGGTAGAGTTACCTGTTTGCCGTGGTCAAAAAAGAGAAACCAAATTTTTACCCACATGTTAATTGACATTTCAAAAAAAGCTTGGAAAACAATTTTCCCAGGTGATTCTAATACACAGTCAGGATTGAGAACCACTGGGGAGAGGGTATGGGATAGTCCATTTCTCCTTCTCCCACTTGGGCCAGGCTCTCTTAAAATACTACATGCCCATGTTAACAGAAATTGATTTTCATTCCACACTTAGAGGTAAGGCTTAAATTGCAAAATCCCTGGGAGAAGAACCATAATGGGTTAGAGAAGATTTTCCTGAAACTATTGAAGCTTTAGTTGGAGAGTCCTTCATTTGCATGGTCTCCTATTAAGGTCCCAGTGTCTTTAAAACTTAGATTCTTTACTTAGAAAATCTAATGCAGTTGTGAGGATTAAATGAATCAATGCAACCAAAGTCTACGACCTCCCCAAAGATATCCAGGTCCTATTCCCTGGAACCTGTGTATGTTACCCTATATGGTAAAAGAGACTTTGCAGATGTGATTAAATTAAGGATGTTGCGATGGGGGAGATTACTCTGGTTTATCCATGGGATTCCTAAATGAAATAACAAGCTCCCTTATAAGAGAGTGATAGAGGGATATTTGATACAGAAGAAGAAAGTTACCATTGAAACGAGATGGTATGTTTCTGGCTTTGAAGATGGACAAAGGGGCCATGAGCCAAGGATTGCAAGGAGTGCAGCTGAGAAAAGGCAAGAAAAGTGTTCCCCCCCACCGATCCTCTGGATGGAGTGTGGGCTTTATTTTCGATCCAGTGAAACTGATTTCATACTTCTGGCTTCTAGAACTGTGAGAATATAAAAACCCAAATTTGTGGTGATTTGTTACAGCAGCCTTAGGAAAGTAATACAGACAGCTAAATTGCTACTAGCTATGCTGGTGTTGGAAAGACTTCCAATAATATTCCTCTGCCCACTGTGACAAAATACCCAGCAGAGTGATAGGAAGGGATAAGGCAGAGTTTATATCACAGTAGGGATATGTCACATGGAGTCTGGCACCAGAAGTGTGTGTGTAGTGGAGGACAAAAGGGTTTGAACCAGAGTTTGGAAAATAATTCCAATTTCTACACTTGTGAAATTCTTTTCATTGATGTGTAATGAAAATGGGAGCTTTCCTCTATCAGTGATATATTTGATAATGCCTCATATAATTGCAAATGCAGCATTTTAATATTTTCTGATGGAAAATATGCAAAATAGGATTTATTAGAATTTCTGCCAAACCTGTTGCCAAACAGGCAAAAACCCGCTGCCATATTACAGACAGCATATGTAAAGTCACCTTTTTTATCCTTCCCATGTTTTTACATATCATATGCACCTTCTCCTGCTAAAATCCTGTGGTTCCAAAGGGAGAGATGTCTATTTGGTGCAAAATTTTTTATTTTGGGTCGTGCATTACCAAATTTAAATTGAATGGTGTGCTGGTTTGAAAGGATGTATGTCCCCTAGAAAAGCCATGTTTTAATCTAAATCCCATTTCATAAAGGCAGAATAATCCCTGTTCAATACTGTATGTTTGAAATTGTATTTAGATAGTCTCCCTGGAGATGTGATTTAAACAAGAGTGGTTGTTAAGCTGGATTAGGTGACGACATGTCTCCACCCATTTGGGTGGGTCTTCATTAGTTTCTGGAGTCCTATAAAAGAGGAAACATTTTGGAGAATGAGAGAGATGCAGAGAGAGCAGAGCAGAATGACATAGCCACGAGAAGCAGAGTCCACCAGCCAGTGACCTTTGGAGATGAAGAAGGAACATGCCTCCCAGGGAGCTTTATGAAACAGGAAGCCAGGAGAGAAAGCTAGCAGATGACGCTGTGTTCTCCATGTGCCCTTCCAGCCAAGAGAGAAGCCCTGGCTATGTTCGCCATATGCCTTCTCACTTGAGAGAGAAACTTTGAACTTCATCACCCTTCTTGAACTGAGGTATCTTTCTCCAGATGCCTTAGATTGGACATTTCTATAGACTTGTTTTAATTGGGACATTTTCTTGGCCTTAGAACTGTAAACTAGCAACTTATTAAATTCCCCTTTTTAAAAGTCATTCTGTTTCTGGTATATTGCATTCCAGCAGCTAGCAAACTAGAACATATGGTCAGTTTAATTGAACGCCATAGGACATGGAATCTTGAATGGGGTGTGAGATTTTGTTGGTTTGTCCAGGTTAGTGTGATGCCCCGCTATATCCCTAAGTAATTTGTGCAGTGAATAAAGAAGTATTTACAAAGTCCCCTTGGAGGACGGAGGAGAAAGGAGAAGCTATTCAACTTCCCCAATTGGAGAGAATTCTTGATATTCTTGCAAGCAGTGGGGGCAACCAAATCAATAAGCTGAGCTCCTGATATTGGGGTTTACCCCTATAAAATTTATTCCTGAAAAGGAAGGATAGGCTAAGCCTAATTAAAATTAGGCTCAAGTCTCACCCCCAGAGAACCTCTTTTTGTTGCTCACATGTGGCCTCTCTCTCTAAGCCAGATCAGCAGGTGAACTCACTGCCCTCCCCACTATGTGGGACATAACTCCCTGGCAACATGGAATAGAAATCCCAGCATGTAGCTGGGACCCAGCATCAAGGGATTGAGAAAGCTTCTTGACCAAAAGGGGGAAGGGAGAAATGAAAGAAAATAAAGTTTCAGTGGTAGTTAGGGATTTCAAACAGAGTTCGAGTTATTCTTATGTATTATATAAGTATTCCTTTTCAGTTTATGGTGTATTGAAGTTGCTGGAGGTAAGCACCTGAAACTGTTGAGTTATGTTCCAATAGCCTTGATTCTTAAAGATAATTGTATAAGGAAATAATTTTTACAATGTGTTATTATGAAAACCTTGTATCTGATGCTCCTTTTACCCAGAATATGGATAGGTAAGTAAAAAAAAAAAAAAGTGGATTAAAAATAAATAAATGATGGGGGGATAAGCGGTAAAATAAATTGGGTAGATTGAAATACTATTAGTCAATGAGAAGGAGAGGTAAGGGCTATGGTATGTATGAGTTTTTTCTTTTTTCTTTTTATTTTTCTGGTGTGATGCATATGTTCTAAAAAATGATCATGGTGATGAATACACAACTATATCATGAAAAAAAAAATCCTGTGGTTCCAGATAAAATGACGCACAAAATTGCCAACAGTGCAGAAAAATAGTCTGAAGAAGGGAAGTAATCAAGTGACAAAACTCCAAATGTTCATCAATAAGTCAGTGTAAGAGTGGTTGTAAGAGTATAAGAGTAAGTACTATGAGTAATTATGTGGCACAGTACCATGCAGCAACTTTATTAATTCATTTGAATTGCTCCAGGGTTGGCAGACTATGACCCTGGGGACCAAATTCAGCCTGCTGTCTTTTTTGTAAATAAGTTTATCAGAACATGGCCATGTCTGTTTATTTACCTATTTTCTACAGCTATTTTAGTGCGACCAGGACAGAGTTGGGTAGTTGAGACAAGTTTTTGCCATAAGTACCCAATGGCAAAAATATTTATTACTGGCCCTTTACACGAAAAATTTTCCCAACCCTTACTGTTATGTATGCTTTGGTTTCAAATTTTAAGTCATATAGATTGTTTAAGATATATATTAATCATATATTGTATAAATTTGTGAAGAACTACTCATTATATGAAAATATAGATATGAAAGAAACATCCTTAGGGGGAGCAGAAAGAAAGAGAGAGAACAAAAGAAAGAAAAGAAAGAAGGCTAGCCAAAGCCTCAAAATATCAAAAGCACAATACCATAATGTGAATTAAAATCATGATCAAAATCATGAAGGTAAGGGAAATAATCAAGATAAATAAGAAATATAGCTGATAAAACAAAAACAGAAGATATAAAGGTGTTTATAAGAACCAAAACCTTCTCAAACAGGAAGTAAAAAAGCAGGGGAAAGAAAATGATAGTAAAGAAAAACTCAATTTGTACAGTCAGCAGAGGGGCAAAAAACTCAGCAGCAGCTGCATTTCAATGTCACGGATTTTGATAAAATATTTAAATCTTTTATGTCTTGATAAGATGAGCAGTATTTCATTCAACAATGTTTAATGACTTTTGTTCCAAATCATGACCCTATAATATTTACGGAGACTGAAACAGAACATACCATAGACAAAACAGATGCTTCTCAGGTAGATATTTTTTGGGAAAAAGTCATTGTCATGGGACAAGGCAAGGAAAGAGTTTATAGCCCAAAATGTAGGAATAAAAGTATTCTAGAAATGTGTTAGGCAATTAATAAATAGAATTATTATATTATTTTTCTGGATTTTTGACATTTGTGGATTTTATCAGCTTTAAAAATAATGTTATTTTCTGTAATTTCATTTTCATTTTAAATAAACTTTTACTTTGTATCTAATATTCTATGTCTATAACTAATAGCTGGTATTTAATAATCCGTATCTTTATCTAATATTGTCTGATATGTAATAATTTATATTAATTTTATATGATACATATTTATAATGATAAATTTATTCATTTTGTATTGATTTATATTTTAGATTATTCAGATAAAAGACCAAGACTCTAGTTTCATTTTTGTGGCTAGAAGATTTTCATTCACTGCATATCGACCATTTTACGAAATTTGAGGGAACAAAATTGCGTTTTTAAAAATCCTTGAGCAATATCAAGTTTACAGTTCATTCAGGTAAACAGAAATTGCTTAAGCAATTTTCAAAGCCTTGATAAAATGTCATCAACGTGATTTAAATATGAGATTAGTAATGTAAGTAGCTATTAGAATTAGATTTAGCTTGGAGTTACGTTTGAAGTTATGATGGAAAACTCTTTTGGGAACTCTTATTGCTCACCAAAGAAAACATGAGAAAGAAAAAGAAATTGAAGTTTTTCTGTATTTTCCATGAGGTGCATTACTTTGCAAGACCTTCAGGGAGGAAAAGAAATTGCAGTTTTTCTGTATTTTCCGTGAGGTGCATTACTTTGCAAGGCCTTTAGGGAGGAAAAGAATAGATGAAAAATGTGAAAAAACAACTATGGAAAGGATTTAATTACTTCAAGATTGCCCTTTTTTTTTTTTCCCAACCAGCAATAAATACACAAGCCTTTATTTTAAAACAATGAGGTTACTATTTCCAGGAAAAATGGCAATAAATATAGGTATTAACTGTAATAAATAATTTTGTAACCTCATTCAAAGGTCTTCATGATGAAAAGTAGGTTATTTTTTAATCCCATCTAGCCTCTGGTTTGCTGTTTTACTAGTTCTTAAAGCGTGGTAATACTGGTGACCTCTGAGGGATTCTGCTCTAGGCAGAGCCATCAAACTTTAGCACTCAACATCAAAAATTTACTTCCATTTGCAAAATTTGGTTAGATCTCACCCACAATTACTTTTACTTCCTATTGTTAAGAATGTTAATATCTATATCTCAGTGACAGAATGTTAGAGTCACAAAGATCCTTAGAGAGCATCTGTTTCCAACTCTCATATTACAGATGAGAAGAGAGGCCCAGAGAGGTGAAGGCGCCTCCCAAAGCTCTCATCTTTAGTTATAGAGGTGGAGCCAAAACCCAGGTGTCTTAATGAACACCACTTGGCTTTTCTACTTTCCCGAGTATTACCTCCTATGAGCTGGTCTTTAACCATGACTTAGCATCATTGCACATAAAATCACATTCAAAAAAGATATCCTTCCTGCAATCTGATTTAGCGCTTAACCTATTATAGACAACTGTCTGAGAAAAATAGTCCTCTCAGATATTTCTGAAAGCAATTTTTATTTAAAGCAAGCAAAATGAAACAAAGAGTAAACAGCCAGATAAACTTTTTAAAATGAAGGTTTTTTGATCCATTTGGTTTAACTCTTGGTTTTACTTTAGTCTTACCTTGATAAATTTCTTGAACTGTAGTGGCAGATCTAAACTCACTTAAAATTAAAAAAAGAATTTTTTTTTCTTCCAAGTTGGTACATCATTCTGGCTTAATCAAAAGTTGTGTGTTTTTGTATGTGTGTACCCTTAATGGGGAGATGAGCCTGGAAAATCAATATGATATCTAATTATGGAGAGTCTTGAAGTTCCAACTGATTACTTTGGAGAACAGAGCAAGTTAATGAGTAAGGATCAGGTGAAAAGTAACATTAGGAAGATTAACGTGGCCATTCAAAAAACCAAGAGTCGGGGGCCAATTGAGGAAACAATTGTAAATTCTGGGCCAAAGAAGATGATGGGTGAAGCCAAGATAGCGGCTGGGGGACAGATTTGAAAACCATTGTGCAGGAAAAATCAATAGGTGAGTGAGGGGGTAAGTGATAAGGCATGGCTTCAGAGGTTCGCACCTCAGAGACTAGGGGAGTGGTGGTAGGAAATAAACTGGGAAGCTCTAGAGGACCGCCTTATGTGGGAAGTAAGTTGTTCGTCTTTAATGGTATTCCACCAAATGTAAACATGTTCATTTGGCCAAATAAAAGGGTGATAAGTGGAAAGGAGAGCAGGAGCCCACTGTCCTCATCCCTTTAGAACATGCTGTCCACCCTGTTCCTATACCTTGACTCAGCCTCTTGCTGCCAGTTAGTTTAAGAAACTGATCTGCTGGCCTCTCTCCCTACTAGGACCTGCCCTAGGCCTAGGTGTGAAAGATTCCTGGCCAGAATCAACCATGTTCATGGCTGGGTTCTGCTTCACCAGGGTCTGGTGTTTCTCTGCCTGCAAGGTCAGGACTCAGCTGATTTTTCTGCGTAGTAGAGTTTAACCATATTTGGCAGGTTCTGTTTCAGAAGTGGAGACAAAGAGTTCTGTCCAAGAAGGAGGAGAGAGATGTTAAAAGGTAGATAATTTTCTGGGAGAAGCAAGAAGACAAGAGGCATTTATTTCTTCCATTTCAGACCCTTTTAAGGTGATGCTCATATAATTGATGGACATTTGCTTCCCTGGAATTACCAGTTCTCATAGTTTGCCAGGCTGCTATGACAAATACTGCACAAAAGGTTGACTTACACAGTGGGAATTTATTGTCTCATGTCCAGAGGCATGCTTTGTCCCTGAAGCATTCTGGTTCTGGCTTGTCTTGGAGTTCCTTGGCTGGTATTGCTGCCTTCCATCACATGGTAATCTCTCTGTTCTTGTGTTGGCTCTTCTGGTTTCCATTGACTTCTGGCTTCTTCCTATGTGACCATCTCCAATTTCTGGCATCTGGTTTCTTTTCTGTATAAGGCCTTTGATAATATGAATTGCCTTACCCTCACTTAGTTGGATCACACCTTAACTAAAAGTAACATCTTCAAGAAGTTTTATTTAAAACTAAATTCACACCCATGGTAGCCACACAAGAAGAAGCTGGATTAAGATTAAGAACATGTTCTTTTGCGGGGGTAGAAAATTCCGCCTACCAAACAAATCTTTATAAGTGCTCAACACCCTGCAGGAGAACACTGTTGGCATTGTGAGTCATGGTTTTTAATTCCAAGGAAGTCTCAGATGCAGGCAAGACATTGATTAAGTATCGAATTGGCAGGAGATGATAGGTAGAAGGCTCCACAAGAAGGAGTTGGGAGATGGTTCCAGTTCTGCTGCTCTCTAGTTCTTTCCTCTCTCTATTTTTTTCATCTGTAAAATGAGGGGACTGGGCTGGACAACCTCCAAGCTCCTTTTATACCCTGACATTCTGTGACTTATTTCGTGCCATGGTCCTAGCTTGGATCAGAATTCTGTAGTGGAGGAAAACAGTGCAGACTTTGCCATTTGGAAAAGGCAGCTGCAGAATTGGCCATCTCATGTCTTTCAAAAACTTTTAGATCAGTCATGATCAGCTAACCAGAATTCTGGCCAGTGTAAAACTTCGCATCGTCTACTATTTGGTCCCAACCACAAGTCACTTTTAGGAAATAACCTTTAAGTATGCTGGATTGAAGGACATATCCCAATTTAGACATATTCTTAATAGAAATTGCATTCCTGTGGGCATGAATCCAGTGTAAAGAGGACCTCTTGAAGATGTTATTTTTAGTTAAGGTGTGGCTCTACTGATTGAGGGTGAGTCTTAACCCATATTACTTAAAGTCTTATAAAAAGAAAAAACTGGAAGCCAGAAATTGGAAATGGCCACACAGGAAGAAGCTCGAGTCAGTAGAAACTGGAAGAGCCGACACAGGAGAGAGAGATCTCCATGTGATGAGAGGCGGAAGTGCAAGCCCAGGAGTCCTAAGGATTGTGGCAAACAAGCACCAGAATGTTACAGTCTCTGAGAGAAAACTAAGCTTTGCTGATATATTGATTTTCGAATTTTTCTGTTCTCAAAAACAGTGAAGCAATAAATTCCCCCTTTTTAAGCAGCCCATTGTGTGCTGTTTGTCAAAGTATCCTGGCAAACTAGGACATAAGCAAAGTAGTCAAACACTAATTTTCAAACATTCAAAAAAGTAATTAGACCCTGTGCTGGTTTGAAATTGAAATTATCGTGTACCTCAGAAAAGCCATATTCTTTAAATCCTCATCCAATCTTGTGGGGCCAGACTTATTGTTTAGTGTGGAGCCTCTTGATTGTTTGTTTCCATGGAGATATGACACACCCAATTTTGGGTGTGGCCTTTTAGATTACTCCTATGGAGATGTGACATACCCAGTTGTGAGTGTGAACTTTTGATTAGATGGAGATGTGACTTTGCCCATTCAAGGTGGGGTCTTGATTAGTTTACTGGAGTCCTTTAAAAGGGGAGACATTTTGGAAAAGCACAGAGGAAGCTCAGATGCAGACATCTAGAGGTGCTTAGAGTGCTGACAGAGAGAGTGGACATTGAGACACAGAGGTTTGGAAATGCAGAAGCCAGGAGCTAAGAGAGCTGATAGACGCTAGACAGGAACCAGAGCCCACAGACATCACCACATGCCTTTCCGTGAGATGCTAAGCAAGCCAGAATGTGGAGAGAACTAAGGGAAGCTAAGAGAAGAAATTCAGTGTTTTCCATAGAAGCTAAAAAAAGGACCAGCAGAGGCTGGCCATGTGCCCTCCCAGGTGACAGATGAAACCTGATGCCATCCGGCCCTCTCTTCAGAGTCAAGGTACCTTTCTCTGGATGCCTTAGTTTGGACATTTTTAAGGCCTTAGAACTGTAAACTTCTAACTTTGATAAACCGATGAAATTATGGCTGTTCTGGTAGAAGCTGGCCAGGGACCTAGAGTTTTATCCAGAAGTCCCTTCTTCATTAAATCCACTTTTAAAAATCAAAAATTTAAAAACAGTTTTATTGAGATATAATTCATGTATTATGCAACTCAAATTTAAATGTACAGGTAAATGGTTTAGTATAGTCATAGGATTGGATAACCATCACCACAATCAAATTTTAGAACATTTTTATCAACACCCCCCTCCAAACAAAACAAAACCAAACCTTGAATGCATTAGCAGTCATTCCCTATCCTTGCCCTCTGCCTGGTCAGGTCTAGGCAATCTCTAATAAACTTTCTGCCTCTTGATTTCTCTATTCTAGACATTTCATATAAATGGACTCATGCAGTATCTGATCTTCTATGACTGTCTTCTTTTGCTTAGTGTAATGTTTTCATGTTTCATTTGTGTTATGGCATGCAACAGTGCTCCATTTCTTTTTGTTACCAAATAATATTTAATTTTATAGATAGACCGTATTTTACTTATCTACTCATCAGTTGATGGACATTGGGGTTGTTTCCACATTTTGGTTATTTTGAATGATGCTTTTATGAACATACATGTAGAAGCTTTTGCATGGCTTGTACTTTCATTTCTCTTCGGTATATACCTAGAAGTAGAATTGCTGGGTCTTAAAGTAACTGTATATTTAGCATGTTTAGAAACTGCCAAACTTCCATAGTGACCGCCTCATTTTATAATCCCACTAACAGTATATGATGATTCTAATTTCTCCACATCCTCATAAAAGACAAATTTCCCAGTTAGAATTAGAAAAAAAATCAATGAATAATTATTTATTGATCATACATTATGTGAAAGGTCCTCTATGAGATGCTGTAATTTTTTAAATACTATCATTTAATTTGTGGAAAACTTTAGAACTTTTCTAAAGGGGATTTTTCACCAAAGGGAGCTACACTGTCAGTATCCAGTGAAGAGACAAAGATCACACCAGTAATTTGAACAGAAAAATTTTAATAGAAAGAATTAACTGGTAAAATGTGATTAATTGAAAAAAAGGGGAAAGCAAAATGCTAAACTATAGAGGAAAAGCAAATGTAGGGAATAGCTACTTTATCAAGGACTGAGAGAGAATACCCAAGGAAGGGACAAACTTGGAAGACAGTATCCTCCCCCAAGGCTGAGACTGACCTCCTTGGAGAGAAATGGCTTTAGCTCAATGGGTAGTGGAGAAATGTGCTGAGGTGCCACACTTCAGAACAGGGAGCCATCTGCTTGGGAGCCAGTAGGCCAGGTTGTGAGCAGGAAACTGCCTGTTAGGGTTCTGGCAAAAAACCTTGGAAGGTGGGCACCACTGGGTCTCCCATGTACTGCTGCCAAGGAAGTTGCCTGATAGAGGGGGAAGTGAAACCCACTAGGAAGCCACCTACTGGGGTACTGGTGAAACTTACTGAGGGTGAGTGCCATTGTTTCTACTACACACTACTGACAGCATGCCATAGGAGCAAGAAGAACCAAGAAGTAAAGCTCCTTCCTCTGCTATACCTTGCAGTACTCCTCCTGTACTCTCCACTGATAAAACCTAACATTGCACCAGCAAATGAGAAATTACAGACTGTAGATTTAGATTTAGAAAGCAGGGCAAAGCACGGTGGATTTGAGCTGAGAAGCAATAAGTTGACAACTAGCCAGACTGGCTCTTTTGGCTGCCTAGCTTCCTCATGTATCCTTTTACATATATTTGAAATTTTGTACAAAAACAACAGAAAACTTCATTCTTTAGGAAGTTTTGAAGTTCTCACCCTTTCCTGAAGATGAAGAGAGACACAGTTCCAACAGTCATTATATCCTCAGCACTATTAGTTTCTCAAGTTCAGTCTCAAGCCCTCTGATATCTTGACTTGCTCCTCCAAACCACTGAACACTCATTCCTTTTCTTAGGTAACAGACACCTGAATTTTTGTGGAGTTTATCTTCTCCCATATAGTTTACATATGTCTTACTAAGTCATATAAAATAATTGCTACTTTCTGCTTATCAGATTCAGTTGGCAAAATGTCATCAGTGTAGTAGACCAAGGTGATATCTTGTGGAACGTCAAGGTTATCAGGATTTCTGTGGACTATATTAGGCAGACAGCAGGCAATTAATGTAGTCCCAAGGTAAGACTGTGATAGTGTATTCTTGGCTTTTGGTGATCATGACAAATTGGTATGAAGAAAATGGCATTAGTTGTGTCAGTAACTACATTCCAGGTGCTGGAGGCTTTGTTAATTCATAATTCACTCCATTAGAAATTCTGCATCTGGGGCATCAGTTGCCATTGGAGTCACCACCTGCTTAATTTAACATAATCCACAGTCATTCTTCAAGGTCTCCAACTTCTGCCAAATCTAATCAGGTGAGTTAAATGAGGATGAGAAACGTCTCACCACCTGTCATTGTCAGGTTCATGTGTCAGCTTGGCTAGGTGGTGGTGCCTGGTTGTCTGGTCAGACAAGCACTGGCCTGTCTGTTGCTATGAGGACATTTCATGGACTTAAATCATGACCAGTTGGTGGCATCCACAGCTGATTGCATTTTATTTGCAATCAGCTAAGGGGAGTGTCTTCTGCAATGAGTGACCCTTAATCTAATCACTAGAAGGCTTTTAAGGAGGACTTAGAAGAGACAATTACACTTCTTGCTTCAGCCAGCCAGCTCTCCTGAGCCGTCAGCTTGTGGCCTGCCCTACAGTTCTTGGACTCTTATATCCCCATGGTTGTCCAGCCAGCCTCTCCTGAGAGTTCGTTGAGGACCTGCATTGGAGCTGCTAGCTTGTGGCCTGCCCTACCGAATTTGGACTCTTACACCCCCACAGTTGCCCAGCCAGCCTCTCCTGAAAGTTCGTTGAGCACCTCATCAGTACTGGCAGCTTGTAGCCTGCCCTTTAGACCTTGGACTCTACATCCCCACGGTTACATGAAACACTTTTATAAATTTTGTATTTACAGATATCTCCTGCTGATTCTGTTTCTCTAGAGAACCCTAGCTAATACACCACCCTTGTACCTTTCAAGTTGTTGGTGATCACAGTAATCTTTGCATTTACTCCATTTGTAGGGAGGGAAAGTTACAGGAGCTTCTACATAGCCCTTCTGTATTAGTTATCTATTGTTATGTAATAAATTACCCTAACACCTAGAGGCTGAGAATGACAACTACCACTTTACATAGCTTCTGAGGATGAAGAATTTGGGAGTGACTTAGTTGCATGGTTCTGGCTGAAGGGCTTTCATGTGGTTGCAGTCAGCATGTCAGACAAGATGTTGGCTCTGGCTGTGGCCCTCTGAAGGCTTGATTGGGGCTGGAGGATCTGCTTCCAAAATTGTTCACACACGATACTGTTTTTTGGCAGGAAGCCTCAGTTCTTTTCTGCTGTTGTATGGGCTTCTTGTATACTTTCAGAACATGGTGGCTGGCTTCTGTCAGAGGGAGCAATCCAGGAGACAACGTGAGAGAAACCACAATGTCTTTTATGACGTATCCTTGGAAGTTACACATTGTAGTTTCTACAATACCTTATTGGTTACATAAGTCAGCTCTACTAAGGGTGGGAGAAGACTACACAGGTGTATGAATTCCAGGGATCACTGGGGGATCTTGAAGGCTTCTTATCATACTTTCCTACCACAATATTCTGCCCTCACGCCATGTGTCAGAGAGCCAGGGGGCAGTCTGTCAGTTGTCAGGTATGCATGCTCCATTTATGCCTTCAGGAATTGGGGAAATAACCGCAGGATGAGTCTGTCACCCAAATAGGCCAATTATGACTCAAACTTGGACTTGTCTTCACCTATCATCTGATCATCACAAATCCCTCTTTTTCTGGGGCTGTTCTGAGTTTCTGGGAATTAGCATCAATTCAGGCCCAGGGATTAGAAATCCCTGAAAAGTTTGGGTAATTACTTCTTCCCAGTACACAGTCACTAGAGCAGATGGCTACAGGAAGGATTGGAGGAAGATTTGCAGTGTATGCTTGTGGCAATGATACAGAAACCTTGAAGGGGAACTGGTTTCCCCAGGTTCCTTCACTTAAAGGGTCTGTGAACTGGACTAGGTCTGGAAACTAAGGAAGAGGCTGTGACTATTTGTGGCAACTCAAAGGCCATTAATCCTAGAGTTTTTATCAGTTAAATAGATCAGGTAATATTCCTGTACACTATGCATCTATTTCTTTCCTAGGGATGTTGTTAACACTTAGCCACCATCAAAGTTCCTGGATTCTGATCACCATTACATCCCTGTTGTTCTTTATGGGTAAATGTGTCCATCTTGTATTTTGTGGTTAACTACTGTCACTTTGCTTCTGTTCCACTGCAATCACATCATCCCATTGAAATCAGGGATCCCACTTTAATGGCAGCATTCTCTGTGGTCACACCTGGCCTACAAAATGAATATCCACAGAGCTTTTGCAGGGTACAGATCATCCCCTCAATAATGAGCTTTCCTAGGGGATGTAATTGGGAGGTTGGTGTGTAGGTCATACCTGATATATTCCCTCCAACACCAATATTCCTATCTCCCTAAGCTTGTGTATTCCCTAATATCTCAATCTTATAAAACATAGTCCACCAATGAGACCTAGTTTCAGTAAATCAAGCATGTAAGCCCTTAAAACCACTTCTAGTTGCATAAGTTAACACACTAAATCTAGAATCTCTAGTATATATACCAGTATCAAAAAATACACCCATTCTGGTTTAATATTCTATCTCTCCTATTTTAAAGCCCTTAAAATCTACATCCCCCCACAATATTCCCCTGGTTTCTGCCAGTGTATTTAGGAAAATATTGCAATTAATTTGGTGAGTAAGCCATATCCTCCTGTGTCATGGTGTATACCTGACTCCCTGGAACATATTGAGAATAGTTATGGGTCAAGTGGCTACAAGAGTAGTTGTGGAAGATCTTGAGGAGAATGAATATCCCCTTTCAAATCATCTTTCCTACATGGCCTTACTTCAGGATTTTCAAGGAAAAGAAGACTAATATCTTCAGGCAAAGGAGGCCAAGTTACTTCCACTAGGAAGGAAGTCTCAGAGTAATTTGGGGTTTTAAGATTGTCAGTTACAATCTGATGCTCTCATTCCACATTTCAGGGCTCCATTCTTTCCAAAGCAGTGCCCTCACTTTCACATAAGAAGCTTGATGAGACTGAATTCAGCTTATGCTGAAAATACAGCAACCTACATTGTGGTAGATTGAATTATGCTCCTCAATTTAGACATTTTTGGTCTTAACCCACATTTCTGTGGGTATGAACCAATTGTGAATGGGATTTCTTAAAGATGTTTTTATTTATTTATTTATTTATTTTTACATGGGTAGGCACTGGAAATAGAACCCGGATCTCCTGCATGGCAGACGAGAATTCTGCCACTGAGCCACCATTGTACTGCCCTGAAGATGTTATTTTTATTTAAGGTGTAGCCCAGCTGATTGAGGTCACATCTTAGTCTGGATTCCTGGAGTTCTTTATAAGCAAAAGAAATTCAGCAAAAGAGAGCCAAGAGGCGGCACCAGAGCTGGAAGTCAATGGAACCCAGAAGAGAAAGGAGATGATGTTGCCATGTGACACGAGGGAGCAAGAGGGAGGGATACAAGCCAAGAAACCCCAATGATTACCAGCAGCCAGCAAGAGAATGTTACAGACTTTGGGGAAAAAGCATCACTTTGCTGATGCCTTGATTTTGGACTTCTCCTAGCTTCAGAACTGAGCCAATAAATTCCTTAAGCCAACTCATTGTGTGATATTTTTGATAGCTCCGGCAAACTAAGACACACACTATAAATTGTTTGAATTTTAGTAATATTGGTCCTGTAGCTATAATTCTTTTAGTACTGGTATGGAATCTCTATGGTTCTCAGATTAACACTAGAGTAGAGTTAAAGATGTAAGCTTGTTATTTTACTGTAAGTGCTCAATGGAAGACTAATATCTTCAGGCAAAGGAGGCCAAGTTATATCCACTAGCAAGGAAGTTCCATCCTACCCCACAGTCCTTTTAGTCATCATTACAGCCCTAGTAGTCAAGTTTTGTAACCTTGTAAACTTGGTACAGTAGGAAATTCATCACCAGAGGTGATAACTTAATTACTTGTGGTGCCGCTGCATGCCATAAATTACTAGCATCCCATTCTCCACTGGTAAGGAACTCAGCAATCTTCTGTAGTCCAAGGGCACAATCAAACAAATCCCATAATCCCCATGGTTCAAGGATACAAGTTCTTCATCAGTCAGGAGCTAGAAATCACACCTACAATTTTACCAGGAGAAATATAACAAAGAGGTATTAACTAATGAAAGGTGATTAACTACCTAAAAAAAAAAAGTAAAGGAGAACTCTAAAGAATATAGGCATAGCAAATGTAGGGAATAGCTGCTAATTTGTAAGAAAACATTTGGAAGAATTCCTTTCATCTTCTAAGGCTTAGATGCAAAACTCCTGGGGAGACTGTGGTTTCAGCCCACTGGACAGAGAAGAAGTTTTTGAAGACTCTGAAGGCCAGTGCTGCCAAGCAGGTGACCACTGGGGTGCTGGTGAAACTGCTGTCGAATATGCGCCATGAGGTATCCTATTCACTGCTGATAAAAGAAAGCTGCCTGCTGGAGTGCAGTGATATGCACTAAGGATGCACTAGCTGAGGTGCTAATGGAATTTGCCACAGCATGGGTGTTTCTGGGTCTCACACAGCAGCCATGCCATGGGAGCCATAAGAAAAGCATGCCAGAACTGGGAAGAAAAGCTCCTTTCTTTGCCATGGAGGTTGATCTGAAGACCTGAGGGTCAAGTAATGTGAGACCAAAGATTAGATTTGAGAACACTTATTCCCAAGCATGGGCCACATTAGAGACTAATCCTCCATGCCTGTTTGGTTTAATTTCCAACAGGTTGTATTATTTCATCCTGCAGGGAAAGCAGTTCTTGATCCCAACTGAAACAATAAGTTTAATAAGTGATGAGACTGACTCTGAGGGCAAAAGTTTTTCCACTTTCTGATGCCACTAAGGTAAATAAAACTTATTTTGGCTTTTATGTTGTCTTCTGCTATGTTATAGTGATTTCAATATTGTCTGAGGACCACAGGATCCATTAAAAAATGAAACAAAACATTGCATTCGGTTCTATTGCTAATCTGCTCCATTTGGTAGAAGTATGTTTTGATTTTTATGTCTTAGTGTTTTTATCTGCAAAATAATAAATTTTCCTCCTGACCCCCAAGCAGTGGGCACTGTGCTTATATAAACATTTGCAGTTTTTAAGCTTTCTCACAATGCACCGATTCATAATGCACTAAAAATAGACAAGATCAGTGAAATAAAACACATAAATGTCTTTCTTCTTTTTTCAAAAAACATATTATGAAGATTAAATATTTCCTTTGTATGGGTATGAATCTCAGTCCACATATTCTGGTATTTTCCCTACGCTTCATAATTTCTATTATCAAGCCCCATTCCATTAGTGTGGGGGCAGCAGTCTTGATCAGGTCTGGGTCCAATTTTCCCTCATTATGACACATTGAAGCCAGATTCTAGGAGATGAGCTAATGTTGGAGATGACCCACTGTTCTAGTCTGCTAGCTGCTGGAATGCAATATTTCTGGTATATTTCTGGTATATATCCCAGAAATGGATATTTCCATTGGCTTTTAAAAAGGGTAACTTCATAAGTTGCTAGTTTACAGTTCTAAGGCCAAAAAAATGTCCAAAATAAAACCTGTCTATAGAAATGTCCAGTTTCTATTAGGCATCCAGGGAAAGATACCTTGGTTCAAGAAGGCCGATGAAGTTCAGGGTTTCTCTCTCAAGTGAGAAGGCTCATGGTGAACATGGTCAGGACTTCTCTCTCAGCTGAAAGCGCACGTGGTGATCACGGCGTCATCTGCTGGCTTTCTCTCCTGGCTTCCAGTTTCATGAAGCTCCCTGGGAGGTGTTTTCCTTCTTCATCTCCAAAGGTCACTGGCTCATGGACTCTCTGCTTTGTGGTGCTGTAGCATTCTCTGCTCTCTCCGAATCTCTTTCATTCTCTAAAATGTTTCCTCTGTTATCGGACTCCAGAAATTTATCAAGACCCACCCGAATGGGTGGAGACATGTCGTCACCTAATCCAGTTTAACAACCACTCTTGAGTAAATCACATCTCCAGGGAGATGATCTAATTACAGATTCAAACAGTATTGAATAGGGATTATTCTGCCTTTACAAAATGAGATTTTGATTAAAACATGGCTTTTCTAGGGGACATACATCCTTTCAAACCACACCCACCTAGCAAATATTTGTGAGATGGTTGTTTCCCCTTTTGG
>PVIY010018177.1:31827-48121 GCA_004026745.1 Myrmecophaga tridactyla | reverse complement strand
GCTTTTTGAGGAACCGCCAAACTGCCTTCCACAGTGGTTGCACCATTTGACATTCCCACCAACAGTGAATAAGTGTGCCTCTTTCTCCACATCCTCTCCAGCACTTGTCATTATCTGTTTTGTTGATAATGGCCATTCTGGTGGGTGTGAGATGATATCTCATTGTGGTTTTGATTTGCATTTCTCTAATGGCCAGGGAGTCCTTCCCTCTTGATGTCCATCTATCTTCAGCATACTACTATTGCCTCATTATCCAATACCCTAACTACTAAGAAGGAGAAAAGAGGAAAGAGGGAGGTACCTAGTCTTCAAGAATATTTTCTGCAAATTTCCCATGAAAGATATGTTGAGAAGTATAATATTTATGACAGGAAGCCTTGTGTCCACTTAAAAATAAGCTTTGTTTAACTAAGGAAGAAAGGGAAAGCAGTTTGTTGGGGTACAGCTAGTAGCCGTCCAACAAAGAAATATCATAGACAGAGTTCATGGACAATGGATTAACAGACTGGGAGAATATATTTTCAACATATATGACTGACCTTAATTCTGACATGCAACAACAACAAAAAAACAGATAAAGAGATGCTTAGCTTTCTAAATAATCAGAGAAGTGCAAAAGAGTGACAAATGGATACTACTTTACACCTGAAGATAAAATATGAGATAATATCAAACTTTCAAGGATGGAGGAACATGGAAACCTAACGCACAGCTAGTAGGAGTGCAAATTGGCACAGCCATTTGGAGAGCAATTAGGAGGATTCGGTGATATGGATAAATGCCCTTCACCTTACACTGTAAATCCCATCTTGCATCTGAACCCAAAGAAATCCTTGCTTAAGTATGCAAAGAGATATATTTAAGCATGTTTATTGCAGCATTATTTATGACAGAATTGGAAATAACATGAATGTTCTTCAATAGGGAATGAATAAATAAACTGCAGTATATGGAAACGATGAAATACAATACAATCATCAAAAAGAAGAGACTTGGATACATGGGTCATTCAGTGGTAGAATGCTCACATGCCAGGCGGGAGACCGAGATTCCGTTTTCGGTCCATGCACCCCTCCCCTCGCCCCGCATCCCCCCCACCACACAAAAAAAGAAGGGACCACACCTATATTTGTCAGCATAACTAGATCTCAAAGAAGCAGAATGAGATGATAGCAATGTATCACTTATGTACATTCAATATACACATATAACAATAATTATGTCGTTTATATCTATATATATGTATAGATATGCGTCTGTATGCATTTAAAATGTAATTGCACTCATAAATGTAAACCAAGTGGACAGAAAGGACTTGAGAACAATTCCTATGGGGAAGGGAAGTGAGATCGTAAATGGGAGATGAACAGAACAAATTAAATTGAAAAATTATTAAATAATGAGTAATAAATATGTGCCAACCAGGGGCCAGATTGAAGCTCCTTAGGGGTACAGCGCGTCATCTTTCTAGTCACAAAACACCCAGTTTCACAAATAATCAGCCCTCAATAATGTGTCTTGAATGATTGGATGACTATTTCCCAAGCAGAATACTGCTACGTCTAATGTGGTACAACATGGGATTAGTGTAGTGATTCATATGAATATTGTTCTCTTTGGGGCTTGCATCATTTGCCTCCAACTGTTTAATCTCATCAAGCAGTGCACTCCCAATTTCAAGTTATTTCTTGTGAGGCCATAATCATTTCTGTTGTTTTGTTTTTCTTTTGGAATTGTGCTTCTAAAGCATCTCTTTCCCTGCAGGTTTTGAGCCATCTGCGATAAAGGGGGTACTTAAGATTTCAGTAACAACAAAAACAGATTAACTAAAGGTTTGCCTTTCATGTTTCAGGCGATGTATTACAAAGAGTCTTTATTTTATTTCAGTCGATTGAAAATGAGGGAATGGATGAAATGCATTTGTTCTCTTTTCAACTATTTCCAAGTGTGGAAATCTCTTCCCTCAGATATCCATATGGCTTCATTTGTGTTGCTGCTCAAATGTCCTCTTTTTGAGAGTCTTTCACTATTTAAAGTATCATGGAGTCTCCATTACTTTTTAGCCCTTTTATCCTGCTTTATTAATTTTTGCATGGCACTTCTTATTGTAACACATTATTTGTCTCCCCACACTAAAATGTGAGCTCTAGGAGAACAGAGACTCTGTTTTGTTCATTCCTCTATCCCCATATCAGGAAAAGCATCTGGAACAGAGAAAGTGCTCATTAAATATGTATTGACTGCATAAATGATGGATTCTCCCAAGGGTTTATAAATAACCTCTTCATTATACTCCTATTCAGTTCCGTCTCTTCCTTATAATTAACTCAAAAAACACTTTCCTCTTTAGCTGTTCTTTCTGCTCTATATATTTATTTATCTGCTTTTTCTTGGGCTTCTCTTATATGCCAGGCACTGTGCTAGGTACTAGGGGATTTCAGTCCATGCCTCCTCATTTTTGCTTTTGCTTTCTGCAATGACAGTGACCTCACATTTCTAAAATCAGCACACATCTATTAAAAGCTTACAGTGTCAATCTTGGTTTATCCATTATCTTTTTCAACTCTCCCAACTATCCTATGAAGTTGATATTATTAGACTGCCTCAAAATTTCTTTCTCATAAACATGCAGTTTACTGGCAAAAAATAAAACAACAAGATCATCTTGCAAAATTCTGCCTTGGATTTTTGATGACTGGGACCCATCTTTTTTCAAGTTCCAACGCAGCTGTGTTGCCAATCCTTGGATTTGGTGCTAAAGAATTCACAGCAAGCTTCACTGACTTTGCCAGCTGTTTTGAATCATTGTCCTTATTAAAAAATAAAAAGTAGCCAATGACCAGAGCAAGGCAAAGTGTACGATTGGGACCGTCTGCTGGATTAGGCGGATTTCAACCCCAAACAATTCCTGGATTTTCATGAGTCAAACATGAGCTACAGCACTGTCTGGCAGGGCTGAAGGCCAAGGAGACCTTTCCAAAGAGCAGCATACAAGGCATGACCATGGGAAACATGTACAGACCCACCCCTACCCCCCGACCCCCAACACTATGCACACATACCCCACACCAGCGCCTTATTTCCCAGGGGTTCTCGGTGCTCTGTACTCACCAAGCACAGTCCCAAAGAACTGTTTTCTGTCTTCTCACTCGTGTCTTTTATCTAGAAGAAATGCAGCTACACACAGTCATAAGGACTTTAAAACATCTTTGAAGCTGACACTAAATATATTCGTATATGATCATCTCGTCCATGACACATTCAGCACTGCCCCTTCAAGAGAGAGGATTTTGAGATAACTTGGCATTTTTTTAAAATATCATTTTAGAGTCCAGGAAATTGATGATCAGAGAAGTTAAGAAATTTACTCAAGGTGAGTAAATGGCTGATTCGGATTTCCCACCCAGGCCTGTCTCCCAAACCCACGCTCTTGTCCTTGGAGCTGCATGCATTCTAGCATCACCATTTTTGCCCATTGAAGCCTCCACCAGTTTCCCTTTCATACCTCTCTCTGAGAGGCGAGGTCACTGCTGGGAGAGAGAAGATTTGGATTCTATTCCTGACTCTGCCCCTAATTTACTGTGTGACCTTGGGCCGTGAGATGGCCCTTTCTGACCTTCAGCCTCCTCATCTGTAAAACAAGAGGGGAAGGATGAGTATTTTTCATATTTAATAGCCCCCTTCATCTAATGAAATCACATATGGGAATATAATATGCAAATATGCAAAACAGGTGAACATGGTGCTTCTCTAAGCTGAATCAAAGTGGGGGGCTTCAGAGCTCTGCCCACTTGGGCCTTCCCCACCACTGGTGAGAGTCATGGGTGGGCTTTGGGGAGTCTGTGAATTTTCCAGAATCTAGTGATGAATGGGTGCGCATATGCACATATTTCATCCGTCTCAGAGGGGTCCACGATGCCCAACAAATGATGATGATGATGATGACACTGGTAACAGCTCACACGTACCGGGTGCTATGCTAAGACACTGTCTATGCATGAACGCGTTTCATCCTTGCAACAATCCAGTGAGTAGGCATGAGTGATTTCATCTGTTTTATAGGTGAGACAACAAAGGAACAGAGTGATTAAGTCACTCACTCAAGATTGGACAGCTAATAAATGTTTTCCTAAACAGCCAGACTTTTGAAGGCCAATTTCCTCTGTTTAGTTAAGTTCTAAACACTCAGAAAATGTTATACTCTCTCCTATGGCCTATTGTTTTTCATTAACTACAGTGTTTGCTAAAAATCAGGTCATTACACTTCTTTAACCAGACCTTGCCTGGTGCACAATGGTACAGCTCTGATGTCTCTAGCTGTCCAACTTGACCCCTGCCTGTTGCTTCATGCCTTCTCCAGTATTGAAAGCAGGGTTTTTCAAAAAAGTTGGGCTGCAGACTTCATCACAAGATCACCCGGGAGCTTATACAAATACAGATTCCTACAGATCACTTCTGATCTGAATGAATCAAGGCCTCTGGTGTGCATTTTTTGACGAAAGGAAAGCTATTTTTCATCTTCCCAGGTCCTGTGGTCACCCGGGGCTACAGGATGCTGATGGTGAGGACTGTGAAAGGAAGGAACACAGAGGTTGCCTGGTTCACATTGTGAAATCCACTCCCTGACTTCCCTGTGCCAGAGAAGCCCAGGGCTGGGGGTGAAAGGTGGAAGGCTTGGAACAGGACAGGAGGCAGGGAGGGAGGGAACCAGATCCAGCTCTGAGCCAAGCTCTGGGCTAAACACCACTCATGCTGTTTTATTTAACCTTCACAATAACAGAAGTGGTAATATAGCCCGAGGAGGAAACTAAGGCTCAAAGATGTACAGCTGGTAAGCAGTGGGGCTGCGGTTAGAAGCTCCACCAAACTGCTTCCTTAGCTTACCACTGGGTAAGGCTTTGAAGGCAGCAGGTGGATTCCAGGGTAGTACCAAGAATAGACTTGGCTTGGCCAGATTTCTCTTTTTTCCCCTCTGGACATTGGTTCTGCCTATGCAATGTCTGTTGTTGGCTGCAGGCTTTTCTGCTAGAATGCCTCCTTTTTACCCCAAGAATGCCATTAACCACTTCTGACTGCAAATATTTATTCTTTTCTTAAACAAGTTTTGCTTTATTGCTTTCTTTTTTAAACAATTTTTATTTTGAAATATAACATATATACAAAAAAGCAATACATTTCAAAATGCATTGTAATAAGTAGTTATAGAACAGATTTCAGAGTTTAGCATGGGTTACTGTTTCACAATTTTAGATTTTTCCTTCTAACTGCTCCAAGACACTGGAGACTGAAAGAAATACCAGTATAATGATTTAGCAGTCATATTCATCTGTTAAATTCTGTCTTCTCTGTTATAGCTCCTTTTCCTTTGATCCTTCTCCCAATATTTAGGGGTATTTTGGCTCTGCCCTTTCTAACTTTTACATGTTGGAAAGGGCTGTTGATAATATGGGATGGGGTATGGAATTAGTTGATGTTCTAGAGAGGCTGGCCCCTCTGGATTTCAGGACTTATCTGGTCTAAGAACTTATACAGAGGCTGTAGGTTTCTGGAAAGTAATTTCAGTACATGAATTTTTTGTATTATCTCAGATAGAACCCTAGGTGTTCTTTAGGTTAACAGGAATGGTTTTGGTTGGGGTTTGGCAAAGCGTGGTAATTAGTAATATCCATCTAAAACTTACTTAAGAGTAGCCTCCAGAATAGCCTCTCTACTCAATTTGAACTCTCTTAGCCACTGACACCTTATCTTATTATACTTCTTTTCCCCTTTTTGGTCAGGAAGGTGTTGTCGACACCACAGTGCCAGGGCCAGGCTGATCCCTGGGAGTCGTCTCCCAAGTTGCCAGGGAGACTTTCACCCCTGGATGGCATGTCCCACCTAGGGGGGAGGGTAATAATTTTCCTTGCAGAGTTGACTTAGAGAGAGAGAGAGGTCACAACTAAGCAACAAAAGAGGTGTCTGGAAGTAAGTCTTAGGCACAACTATAGATAGGCTGTGGTTCTCCACTACAGAAATGAGCTCCACAAAAGCAAGCCACAAGATCAAGCCTCCTATTGACCTGGGAGTCCTCAATATTTGAGGCAGTATCAGGAGTTTCCCAGGTGGTAAAGCTTAACAGTTCCATATTTTTTCTCCCATCCCTCAAGGGACTTTGCCAGTACTTTTAAATTAACTGTCCCGCATACTCTGGGATGTCTGTGGGTATTATCTTAAGCTATACAGAATTACAAACCATCATTCTCATTCTGGGCTCCATGTGTTTTGGTTGTTAAATGAGCTATCCAGACAGGTTGAGTTAGATTATGTACTACAGAAAATTTAGGTTTGGGACAAAATAAACTCTCTCCTTTGGTCTCATACAGTAGGTGAAGTTCTAAAATACAGACAATGTCATCCTTGCCCCTGTATTCTGATTCACTTTAGATTTGACCTGATCAGCTTCATTCTTATCTCTAATTGAAGCCTGATCGCTTTTTCGTGTTTTTTTTTTTTTTTTTTTTTTTAACAGTGTTGTATGCAGTACTGCTGACTTTCTGAGCTGCAGAACCGCAACTCTGAGTCTTAGGGAGATACCAGGTTATACAAATTACAGCACAGCATTTCAAAATCTAGAAATAACATTAATAGCTCTGGACTAAATGTGACTGCTATAAGAGCTTGCAATCTAGGCCCCGATTTCTTATAAGTGTTATCTAAAGGAGACCATACAATATTTGTTCCCTTGTTCCCAACTTATTTTGCACCACATTATGTCCCCAAGTTTCACTCATCTCATTGTATGCCCTACGACTTTGTCCCTTTCTGTACCACACAATATTCATTATCTATATACACCACAACTTGCCATTCTGCTTCTCAATCTATCTCTCAGCCACATTCATCCATTAGGCATCATGTATAATGTCCAAAGTCAACAATCCGTGTTTCACTTTATACTCACTTAGTTGTACAATCAACACTTTCATTTTTAGACTATTTTCATTACTCCAAAGAGAAAAATAACTGATAAATACACCCTCACTAAACAGAAAGTCACAAACCTCCCCTTACTTTTGTCCTTTCCCCTCAATTATTTACCCCTGGTATTGCTCTGGTACTGTTGATGTCTTCATGCTAAATACAGACCATAGCATGCAGTAGTAGTTTTACCCCTTTACCCCTCTATTACTGACTCTTTGTATAAGATTCATACTTTTGAAGTAGTTCATGAAGGAACTTATTTATATTTGTAGTATTAATCGGTGGGATACATGGCTATATAGAACCCTTTCAATCATGTTCACTTTCAGTATGGCAATATTACTTATAAACCCATTAATGAACTGCCTTCACTTCTATCCATTTCCTTACATTTAAGTTCAACCTCATTAGCTAACCGTTCACCCATTTCTAGCTTTTATGTATCTCTAGGCCCCCCTATATTCTATATTATAAGCCTCTGAATTTACCTTAATCAGAGTCATAATAGCACAATCATACAGTATCTATCTTTTTGTGTCTGGCTTATTTCGCTCAGCTTTATGTCCTCAAGTTTTATCCATTTTCTCATATGCTTCAGGACCTCACTTTGTCTTACTGCTGCATAATATTCCATCGCATGTATATACCACATTTTGTTTATCCACTCTTCTGTTGACGGGCACTTGAATTGTTTTCATCTTTTGGCAATTGTGACTAATGTCACTATGAACATCAGTGTACAGATGTCTTTGTGTGTCACTGTTTTCAGCTCTCCTGGGTATATATTTAGTAGTGATATTACCAGTCCTAGGGCAACTTGATATTTGGTTTTCTAAGGAACTGCCAAACTGTCTTCTATAGCAGGTGTACCATTATACATTCCCACCAGCTGTGCATAAGTGTTTTCCAATTTCTCCACATCCTCTCCAACATTTGTAGTTTCCTGTTTGTTTAATAGCAGCTATTCTTATAGGTGAGATGATATCTCATTGTAGTCTTGATCTGCATTTCCCTTATAGCTAATGAAAATGAGCATGTCTTCATATGTTTTTTGGCCATCTGCAATTGCTCTTCAGAAAAATGCCTATTCATGTCTTTAGCCTGTTTTATAATTGAGTTGCTTGTTCTTTTGTTGTTGGGTGTATGATTTCTTTATGCACACAGGATATCAAACCTTTATCTAATAAATGATTTCCAAATATTTTCTCCCATTGAGCTAATTGCCTCTTCATATTTTTGACAAAGTCGTTTGAGGTGCAGAAGCATTAGATTTTGAGGAGTTCCCATTTATCTACTTTTTTTCTTTCATTGTTTGTGCTTTGGGTGTAAAGTTTAGGAAGCTACCGTCAATTACTAGATTTTGAAGATGTTTCCCTCTATTTTCTTCTAGAAGTTTTATGGTACTGGTTCTTGTATTTAGCTCTTTGACCCACTTTGAGTCAATTTTTGTATAGGGTGCAAAGTAAGGGTCTTCTTTTATTCTTTTGGCTATTGATAACCTGTTCTCCCTGCTTTAGTGCATCAAAAAATACTTTGAAATCACAGCTAATTTCTCTCTAACATCTCCAAAGAGCTTACTCGTTGACAGTCCCTGTGTCATATTTTAAATGCAATTCTGTGCTGGTTTGGCGCCAATCAGTCATTCATTCATCCAGCAAGTATTTACTGAGTTCCTCCTATGTGCCAGGTCCTGTGTTAGGTACAGAAGAACGCTGACCCAATTCTGGCCCGCAGGGAGCTTAGTAATTTGGGACTGACTGATAGTAAGTAAATAATTACTCCAGTGATTATTTAAATGCAGTTATGGTGTCATGCAGCAAAGAAAAAGTACACAGGGATTTTAAAACAGAGGGACTGGCTCAGCAGGCAGAGTTCTCGCCTGACATGCCAGAGACCCGGGTTCGATTCCTGGTGCCTGCCCATGCAAAAAAAAAGAATGATAAAACAAAGGGACGGACATGGTTACAATTTTTTTTCTTGTCTATTAATCTATGGACAAGCACTTTAGGATTCACATGTGGGTCCAAAGAAGCACATCCAAGGCAGAGCAGGAACTTAAGTCATGAGGATATTTTATTATATTATCTCCTAGAATCTTTATTGTAGAGTAAGACCTACATTACACTTGGAATAGATTTTATGTGTGTCGGGAAGACAGTAAGAGGTAAAGGTCAATTTTTTCAGACATAGATATTCAATTTTGCCAAAGCCATAGCCATTTATTAAAAAGACCACTGTTCTCCACCTTTGTCATAAATCTAATTTCCATACAGGTGAGGGTCGGTTTCCGAGTTCTCTGTTCTATTCTATCATCTATTTGCCTACCCTTGTGCCAACATCGCACTGTCGTGGTTGCTAGAGCTGCCTAACAAGTCTTGATGCACTCGGCGGCAGCGTTTCCACCTGCATCTTCTCCAAGACTCAGTCCCATGCCTTTACCTGGTGGACCCTCACTTCTTTTAGGTTTCTACTCAAGCTTCTTTTCCTCAGAGAGGCTTTCCTGGACCACTCTATAGAAAATGGCATTCTGTCATCACTCTCTACTTCCTTTTTTGCTTTATTTTTCTTAGAAACGTATCAGTTTCTGATATCATATTATAGAGTTATTTGAACATCTCCTGATTATCTGCCTCATGAACCAGGAGGTAAGTCCTATGAAAGTACTCTGTCTGCCTTAGAATATATAAAAATATAACAAATGTGATTTATATTGATATGCTAGTGATATAATAAATAATGTTTGTTAGTCAAACATTTGTCAAAAATGTAAATGACTGAAGAACTAGATGGTTTTAAGCTGGGAGATCACATTGAATTTTAGAATGATCACTCCAGATGAAGAATGGATTGCAGTGGGATAAGACTGAAGGCTGGGTAAGATGGGAGGCTGATAAGTTGAAGACGATGGTGGCTCTGACAACGCTGTTGGTAAGAAGTGGTGGAGAGAAGTGGAGAGATTGAGAAGAGAGGTGCTTGAGAGAGCATAGCTCCAGGACTTCATCACCAGGGGGCTGAGGGTCAGGCAGCAGTCAAAGATGTTCTGCATGGTTAGACTTCAACACCTGGATGGTAGGGATGCCATTTACAGCTTGCAGTTTTAACCTGTTTGTAGCCAGAGGCGAAATCTCAAAACCATGAGAATGAAATTAAGATTGCCTGTGTGACTCCTGAAGACACTGAATAAAGATGCATGCCTTCTTTCAAAACCATCTCCATCTTCTCCTAGGGAGCTGGGGGAAATGACTCTCAATACGAGCAGGAGACAGCTCCTGCCACGAAGGGGCTGCCGGGCATAGTTTATGACGATAGTTTCGACAGTGCAAATATTTCAGACTTTTTTGGCATTTGCACAATCTGGGCTCCCTTAGGGCCCCTGAAGAAATGTCATCCAATAACCGGAAAATACTCTTGCCCTTCCAGAAATGCAGTGCTTTCAATGACTTTGGTGGTAATGACCTTCAGAGGAAAGTCCAAAGGGGCACAAACGGAGATGTAGGGCTGTAGCCCCATAGATTTCAAAGGGCACGACTGCCTGCCTCTGGCCTAGTAGCATTTAGAATTCATCTAATTGAGGATGCCAAGATGAAACTGGTGGAGATTTGCTGAGGATCTGGCTTCAGGCAGTACTCCAGCAGGTATTCCGTGACTCTCAGGATACAGTTTGACATCAGGTTCAGTTATCCAATGATGGATGAATTCATGGCCTCAGAAGCACAAAGCACAAACTCAAGCTATCTTCAAAACAAGAGTCTCTCCTTAAGCACCATTGATTTGAGTCCTGCTTGGCAGTTTGGGTGTGCAGCAGTTTCTTTACGACAAGAGAACTTTTTGACTTGCTGCTGCTTAACCTCAGAGTAGTCATCTCACTGCAGGGTAACAGGGCTTGCTATCCCACACAAGTCAAGGGCATCTGGGGGAGCATTTGGTTCATCCAGATATAACCTAGAGGAGATGGGATGTTCTTTCTTGCCTGGCCTTCACTTTGTTCTTCTGTACCATTGTCCTGGAAAGCTTTTGCTGCTCCTTCTTTACCTGGTCAACCCTCTTTGTTCTGAAGGGTTCAGATCCTAAGTATCACTTCTGCCAGCAACACCTCTCTGACACTCCCACCTGCCCGCCACTTGTCTCTCCTCTGGCTCCCATCCGCCTGGCGCTAATCGCACTGGTATCTACTTGCCGTTCTCCCTCCCTTGACCAGGCTGAGCAGGGGCCATGTACCTTCTCTGCACCCTGTGTGCCTAGAGCAGTGCCTGGCATGCGGCAGCCTCTCAGTAAATGTTTGTGGATCAGATGAAATCAGTCCACAATATATTGGCGAAAAAGAAATGGAAGATTTAAATTCTGTAAATGACTTCAGAAGCATTAGAATTAGAAACTGAATCAGGATGGGGAGACAAGGCACCAGGCTCTCACTTGCCACCTGATGCCGACTTCTCTCCTTTCTTCTTCTGAGATAGGAAATCACCTACTTCCGTCCGCAAACCTGCCCTTTCCCACATTTGCTGTGTTGCCCTAAGCAAGGCGGTCTCTGGGCTTCAGTTTTCTCCTTTATGTAGTGAAGTGATTGGTCTACATTCAAACACATGTAGAGTTTCTATTTATCTTTATTTATCTATCCATTTGTCTGTCTAACATCTATCTCTATAATCTAATCTCCAATCAATCTCTGTATCTATCGGCCTATAATTCTCTCTCTCTCTCTCTCTCTCTCTCTATCTATCCATCCATCTATCTATGTATCTGAATGAGGGGGTGCTTAACAAGTCACAGGCACTGTTCTAAGTGCTTTACATGTATTATCTCATTTAACTCTCACAACAGCCCTATGAAGTGGATAGTATTGTTATCTCCATATTCCAAATGGGGAAACTGAGGCACAGAACGTTTGAATAACTTGACCAAAGTTATACAGCTGATAATGAATGGAGCTGGGGCTTTTACCCAACAATCCGTTTCCAGAGCCCACCACTTACCCCTGAATCTAAACTGCTTTTTGCCTGGATGATTAAACAGATCCATTCCCATTTCACAATGGAACTGCATTATTATCATGTTGAGAATATTTGCATTTGGTACCCTCAGCTATTTTTAACTGGGCACTTTCCCACGAGTCAGAGGAATTCAGCCCTTTTTCTCTTCCCATTGTGTTGATCAGAGAAGAAGCTGGTGGGATTGCAGACTTGGGAGTTGGGCAGCCCTATACCAAAATCATCACCCAGTCACTCACTGGCTGCAGCACGTGGGCGAGTTCCCTCACCCTGGTTACTGCACTTGTGAAAACGTGACGGTACCAGAAACCTTTCTCCTTGGCAGTTGTAAGGATGAAGTGAGATAATGCAGTTAGCGTTGCCGGATTTAGCAAACAGGAATATGGGTGCTCAATTACCCTTGAATTTCAGATAAACAAGGAATGATTCTGTAGTATAAATATATCCCATGCAATATTTGGGACATATTCACGCTAAGAAATTATTTGTTGTTTATCTTTTCTCTGGAATTCAAATTTACCTGGGTGTCCTGTATTTTACCTGGTCCTTTTATACGCAAGGGAAGCACTTACTGCCTGTCCCACTGGAAGCATACTACGCGCTTTCAGAAAGACGTCTGCTGAAACCCAACACTTCTTATTTCCTGGGGACTCGCTTAGGAAGTCTGGACTGTGATTAAAATCTGTGCACTCATGTTTAGACTTACCTGACTGGTGATAATCGTGAACTCTTGATTGACCCCTGAGACTGGGTTGACTGTAGATATGAGTGGACTGACGTGGGAATTTCAGCAGAGGAGGCTTGACGGGACTTCCTGAAACTGCAAGCAAGGAGCAGAGTAGCGCTCCTCACCAGCGGCAGGGCGGAGACCCCAGCCCAGCCGGTCCCCAGTTCCCACCGCCCATGCCGGGCGCGTCCTGTCGGTTCGCCGTCCAAGGGCGCCACCTTGTGCCGGCCTCTGGTTGCGCAGCTCCGAGCCCAGACCCGGCGGAGGCGGCCGGACGCCCGCGGAGGTCTGCGCTTTCTCGTCCGGTTCTCCAGCCCCGGGACAGCCTCCCTTCTGATTGCCCCAGTCGTCCCGCCTTCTCTTTTGTCCATCGTCTCTGGTTCGCCATCCACACCCAGACCAACGTACTAACCGACACCCACGCTCCCCCACGGAGGCCCTCCCTGGGGCTGCCGGGGGCGTGGGAAAGAGCCCCGGAGCAGGAGTCAGAAACACACGTGTAGGGACTCGGGGAAATCCTAGCTGGATGTCCTGGGGGGAACGTGTGTGATTCCTCTGAAGCTATTTGCTTTGTAAGATAGTGATAATAATCCCTGCCTTGCATATCTTAAAGGACTTGGGTGAGAAAGAATTGGTTTGTGCACACAAAAATGCTCTGAAAATTGTAAAGTGCCATAACAATGTAATTATATAGTATGCTATTATATAAGATCTATGATAATATAGTATATTATTAATAGCAGTAATTAGAGGGACATTTCCTAGGCACCCCAATCCCTGGCTTTAAACAATACCCCCCTAGAGACATTTATACGTCCTTGCCTCCACTGCTGGCGCCTGACTTTCTGACCCAGGCTGTCCCCAACCCCTCCAGGTTAGTCTGTACTAGATGCGGTACTGCGAGGAGGCATCCGGGAGACAGATGGCTCTCGTGGTAGTAAAGAGCCCTGGCTCCGTGGGCAGTTATCCAACCTAACCTCTTTGTACCTCAGTTTCCCCATCTATTTAATGGGGATGATAGAAAACGACCTCCCTTGTTGTGAAGGTTAAATAAGAGAATTCGTGTGAGGTACCTGACAACTTACGCAAACTATAAATAAATGTCATTTATAATAATTATTATTTCCTTCGGCGCTGGCTGCTGTTCTGATCACACACCCTCTTAGGAAGAGCTGTGGAGAAATGGACACCGCGTGGGAGCTGCGGCCAGTCCTTTGTGATGGAGTATTGGCTCTGTCACTGGCGTCAGCGCTATGGGACTCCGGCAGGTCCTTGCATCTCTGAGCCGGTTTTCTCTCCCATGAAGTAGGAATTAGAATCTATCTCAGGAACTGGGGTGAGGATTAAACGGCATCCCTTTGTAAAGTATCCTGCATGGTTGGGTAGTACTGCCCAAATACTACATAAATGAAAACCCTCACATTTCCTTCCTTCTCCTTCAGTCACATCCATCATCCACCATCCATTAAAAAAACATTCAACTTCTACGAGGGGCCAGGTCCATAGATGCTGAGGCTACTACAATAGATAAATAAAACATGACCGTGGCCCTCCAAGGATCACTGAAAAGATTAATAAAATGAACCACTTCCCTTTATTTAGCAACACCTATGCAGCAGGCACTCACAAAGATCTAGGACTCAAACCCACATTGACAGACAGGCCCCGAGGCCCTGCTGTCAACCATCGCTCTCTCCTGTCTCCTGGGAATCATCCCAAAGTCCAAGTGGGAAGGGCTGTCATGAAGGTCTGGGAGGGAGGAGGGCTCCACAGGAGCAGCTGGAGGGAGGTGGGAGCAGTCATGGAGGGCTCTCAGAGGAGGTATCAGAGAAGAGCATTCTGGTGGACAGGGCAGTGGACGGAGGCTTGGAGGCTTGAAGCAGCAGGACATCTTCCGGGGACACTAAGTGCTTTGGAATGGTTGGTGCAAAGGGTAGGGGGGTGGGAGTGGATGAGGCTGGGGAGAGGAAGGGTACAGAGCATGGAAGGCTCTGTGTCCAGGCTCTGCAGAGCGGTTTGGATTCCACCATGTAGGGGAGTATGTGTATTTCAGGTGAGGTCTGTGAGTGGTGACATAGCCACCCTGGCAGCAGTGTGCAGTAAAGGAGAAACCAGCGAGGAAGAATCGGTTGTAACCTACTCCTGTAACCAGGCAGTGGCCGAAGGGGGTGGAGAGAAGTGGACGGCAAGGTAGCTGTGACAGAACTGACCTCCTCGCTTGCTGAGCTGATGCAGGATGTAAAGTCAGTTCCTGGTTGCTTGGCTGGGTGGATGCAGGACAGGAAATGCAGGATGAAAAGATGGTGAATTTAGAATATTTTAAGGAGGTCAGGTACAGGGCACTTTAATCAGAACCCAACAGCTCTGTTTAATCTGAGCATCAGCTCCGCTTTACAGACGAGGAAACTGAGGCTCAAAGAAGTCAAGTTTCTTCCCATGATCATACAGCTGATGGAACCGGGCCAGGATTTGAACTCACACCTGCCTGGTTCCCAAGTTTGGTGGGAATGAAAAAAATCATGGAGCCCAGTGGTATCTATTTGTTAAGGCTGGGAAGTCCGGGAAGGTTCTGAGTGTGCCCCCGTAAACCCTCTTTTCTTTTCAGCCTTTTTTGGAGACCCAGCCTTGGTTGAACTCTCCCTGGGCCCGAGTAGCCTGCTGACCGGCAAGGGCCCAGCGATCACAGTTCCCACTGCCCCAGGCCCCGACCCAGCCACCGCCTCTTGTGGACACATAGGAGACACAGGTGCGGGGAGGTTAATTGACCACTTTGGGTGTTGGTTAGAAGGAAGGGAGTGAGAGAAGCGGGGCAGGGGAGAGGTGGTTGGGGGAACTTCTGGGCCCTCCCCTCCGAACTGAGCTGATGAGTAGGAGGCATCGAACAAATAACAAGTCACAGTAGGAGTTACCATGTTTCAGGGCTGCTTACTCTTACCTGGAGCTGTCCTACCGCCTTTCTGACTTTACACCATATTTGCTTCTCAGCCATGCTGTGATATAGACACTATTTTCCCTCCCATTTCACAGAGGAGAAAACTGATGCATGGAGAGGTTAAGTAACAGGCCCGGGCCACTGGCCGCCAACACATCAGTGCTTATCACGCGTCATACTTTCTCTTCGACTCTTCTCAGTCTACCTGGTGGCTGTCGACCTCTGGCTGTCCTAGAGGTGGCGGGGGGCAGAGGAGAACAACGGGGAGTGCTGGTGGTAGTAAATCCAGCCTCCCTGAACTTCCTGCTGCAGCTTAAGCGGGGAGGCAGGCAGGCTCTGCTCGGCCTGACTCTTCCATTTGACCTTGAATCTCTGCGCTGGGTTCAGTAAACTTCTCTGTGCAACGAAGGTATTCCTTTAGATGGTGTTTCAGTTTCTTTCCAGATTAAAGTGATTCAATTCTAAGAGCCTTGGAAAGAAGGAATACTAGGGGTGTCAAAGAACCAGTGATCCTGGCACTCAGCTGGAGAGATGAGGGCGGGCCCTGGGGACCTCTAAATGTGTCCCTCTCCTTTTAAAATGAATGTTTCCTCCTGCTCCGGCTTCCCCCGCTGCTGCACAGTGGCCACTGGAGGGCGCTGTCTCCCCACAGTTCTGGCCGTGCTCCCCTCCCTTGGCCCAGAAAGT
>PVIY010018177.1:0-31727 GCA_004026745.1 Myrmecophaga tridactyla | reverse complement strand
TTTGAGGGGCTTGGGTGCATGCTCTGCCAGAGTAAGTGGTTATGGTCCCTACCCCACTAAGAATCATTCCAACACCCTCCCTGGGAGGAGAATGACATTTGGTAAGGGCTGACCATTGGCTCAGAACTGGCCAAGACACTTTCCCTGGATTAGCTCCTTTAATATCTCATGGCCACCCCCGAGGTCCGAATCGTTGCCATCTCCCTTTCACAGTTGAGAAAGGTTCAGAGAGGTGACATGGCTGGCCTGGGTCATGTAGCTGCTAAGTGGCCTCGCTGGAATCCAAGCTGGGCCATCTGGCTCCACAGACTTGCCTTAAACCACTGCCCTGCACTGCCCCTCGCCAAGTCAGGAGGAAGTTTGGAATGTCCTACTAAAGTCCCTTGGGCCACACAGTTCAGATCAGGGGCCTTTATTTAGTCCTTTGAGGGATGGATTTCCTTCCCACATCCAAGGGGACCAATATGTCCTTGATATGGAGGCACATTTCAATAGGGTCAATGACTCTGTGCATTGATTTTACAATTTTCTCTTCCTTGGGATTCATGCACAATTCTTCCTCCTTCTGGGAGGCTTTTCCTGCAGCTTGACCAGGTTCTCACTATGCGTAAGTGGCAAATGGATGGGAGAAGCTCAACCCATGGTCCATCCAAGGCCCCTTGAGGTGTTTGGGGCACAGGGTATGCGATGTGGTTATGGAACGTGTCTTCATGAGCTGGTCTAATCAGAGGGCTTATTGTTTTTCTCAGTTTTTATTTTCTGTCTTGACGAGGAAGTGGTTGTGGCATATGCCTGGTTGTAGGTAGAATATGGCTCTCTTCCCGCTCCCCTTCCTGAGCTTGAGAAGGGGAGAGGTGGGGGGGTGGAAGTGACAGCCAGGTAAACTCTGGAATCTCCCCAGCCCAGGGGTGCTCTTGGGTCCCAAAGTCACAGACTCACTGTGCTGGGAGGAGCCTTCGAGGCCAGGTAAAAGGCCCAGATGAGGCACCTGAGCCCGAAGGAGAGGAACGGACCTGCCTGAGGCCACACAGCCAGTTAGTGGCAGGACCGGGACCAGAACTCACCTGTCCTCCTGCATCTCACACCAGGATGTTTTGCTCAGCTACTCACTGCCCAGAGTGTGGTTAGCATAGAAAACTCAGACAAGGAGAGAGAGCATGGGAGAGTGGATGGGGCACGGGGATGTACTGGCCCTGCTTTTTGAAAGCATTCGTGGGGAGCTGATTGTCTTCATCTGACGTCAGTGCCTGGGCAAATAACGGCCATGGAAAGCAAATATTATGAGAGTAAATGTGCAAACACGGAGCTGGCGGCAGCGTCAGTGTCAGAAATGGGCCAAGGACTCCAGGCTCTCCCAGGCCTGCTCAGCTACCACTCAGCAAATGCACTTCTTCCTCTTCTGGGCCCGCCAGCAGGGATGGGTGGGTGGGTGCCCCTGAGAGACTGCAGTGGGGCTGAGTGGGAAAGCTAAGAGGACTGGGAAGGGGCTGGACAGATGCAGCACACGCAGGACTAAGGGATAGAGCACATCTAGCGATGTGGGAGGGGAAGAAGACTCTGGGCCAGCCCTGGTCAAGCACCTCATAAAGATGGTCTCGTCGACTCCTTGCAGTAGGCTCGAGGAACAGGCAACCCTAAGGAGGATGCCGAGGTTCAGAGAAGTTAAGTAACTTGTCCATAGTCACACAGGTAGGAAATGGGGGTGCAGGGATCTGATTCCAGGTCTGACTGATTCCACTACCCCAGTGTTTTTCTAAGTATATGGACTGGGGACCTACGTTCATCAGAATCACCAGGAATGTTTATCCAAAGTAGATACCTGGAATTCACCCAGAAGCTTTGGGGTGGGCCTGGTCATGGTAATTTTAACAAGCTTCCAGGGTAAAGGAACGGGTTTGTTCTGCCAAGACCTGGTCATCATTGCTTTATAGCAGGAGTTGGCAAACTTTCTCTGCAAAGGGCCAGATAGTAAATATTCCAGACTTTGTGGGTCATACAGTCACTGCAACAACTATTCAACTCTGCTGTCTCCCTGAAAGTAGCCAAAGGCAATTCATAAAGGGATGAGTGTGGCTGTGTGCCAATAAAACTTTATTTACAAAAATAAGTAGTGGGACAGAATTGACCCACGGGGCACAGTTTGCTGCCTCTTGCTTAGTCTATAGCACATGGCCCTATAGGGTCAGCCTACGTCTAAGATCGAGCTCAGTGTATTTGTCGGGTTATTAACATGAGCTGCAGCACCACATGAATTCTGCAGTTTTAGTGGCCACCTCTAATCTTGTTCTCAATCACATAAAATTTGGTGCAGGTCAGGGAGCCCCCCTCTCTCTCTCTCACATGGTCATGGTTTCCGACGTCGACGCTCAGCAGAAAGGGAGATGGAGTAAGCACTCCAACTCTGAGCTGCCTGTGCCCAGAATTGGCGCGTATCTTTTCTGGTCCCATTGCGTTGGCCAGAACCAGTCACGTGACCAAAGGCTAACTCAGGGGAGGCTGGGAGTGTTGAGGAGCACATGGGTAATGGGTGGCCTTAGGTGTCTCTGTCCCACCTGGATTCAACTCTATGGTAAGTACGTTTGTCCTTGCTGCGTCCTGAAGCCAGATCCCGGTTTGGAAACATGTGGTTCCAGAATGCAGAGACGGTGGCCAGAGTGAGGTGTCATTGGAGTCATTTCTGCTCCAGTGCCAACTGCAGGGATCTAGCTTGATGCTGGCCCGTGGCAGGTCATGGCTCTGCTTGCTGAATGAATAGAGTGACCAGTCTGGGTTGTCCTCTTCTTTCTCCTTGTTTGGTTCTGGTGGGTGGAGAGAAGAAACCAGCATCATAAGAGGCTTGGAGACCATGAGACCAATGAGGACACAGAGAAGGAAACCAACTTGCCCAAGGTGACAAAGTGGGCCGGCACCCAGGCCTGCTGGACCCAAAGGGAATCTGGAAAGGTCTTGGGGCTAGAGCTTCGCTGACCCCCCAATTGATAGAAGAAAAAGTGCATGCTGCATTAGTGAGAAATTAAGCAGGCCTAGGTTAGAATCTCTGCTTCATCATTTACCAGCTGTATGTCTCAGTTTCCTCATCTGAAAAATGGGAAGTTTACTCCACACCCAGCCTCATACACGCCCCACCCAGGGGTGATACTGAAGATATGTAACAACCAAAGTGGCCTGGGCACCAGTCACCCAGCTCCGGGATGGTGGGGTGGCTTGGGGGCTCTAGAGGGCTGGCATGAAAGGTGAGTGTGCCAGCAACTGGAGTGAGCTGTAATACCACCCTCCTGGTGAGCAACAAGACAATGTTTTCTATTCCACCTGGTGCCACCCCTTCCTCTTCTCCCTCACTGAGGCCAACTGCCCTTCTGCCCTCTGGGAATTCCAGGCCTGAGGGGGCTGCAAGCCCTCACCCACTGTGCCAAGAACTCCAGCTACATCATTCTTCCTTCCACTGGACCCTAGCGTATGCCACGGTCCACCTCACCTCAGGGCCTTTGCACATTCTGTTCCCCCTATCTGGAACTCTCTTTCTGTTTTGCCTCACATCACAGAGGCCCACACATCTGAGGCATCTCAGCTTAAATATCACCTGCCCTGAGCACCTACTCCCCCACACCAACCACATCTGGTCTCCCTGTTAAACATCCTTACAACTCCCTATTCTTTGCACCTTTAAAAAAAATTTTAAATGTAAATTTTTTTCAGACTTTCTATTTTTGAATAATTTTAGATTTTCAGAGAAGTTGCAAAGATAGTGCAAAGATTTCCTGTTGACCCTCGACTCAGCTTCCCTTAATGTTAATAAATGTATAATCACAATACATTTGTTAAAACCAAGAAACCAACATGGGTGTGTAACTGTTAACTAAACTCCAGACGTTATTTGCATTTCTCCCATTTTTCCACTAGTGCCTTTTCTCTGTTCTAGGGTCCAAGCTAAGATGACAATATCCACTGTCAGAAAGAGAGAGAACTGAAGCGAAAAGAATTCTCCATCTTGTTTGTCTAGTTTACTCATTTTCTCGTTCGTCTCTTCCCTTTCTACCTGTCATAATTCTGGAGAAGTCATATCTAACCCTGGCTGGAAGGAAGCCCCTTTTGGGGGTGCGATCTGTGACCCTGTGACCAGGGCACAAAGAAGAACCTGCAGTGGCACAGCACACCCCTCCGGGGTCCAGGTGGTGTTTCTCAAAGCAAGTGCATAGATGAATGTAGCTACATCAAGAGAAAAAATAAAAGCATTCCATTATTAGATTAGGTTAGGAAACATTTGGTTAAAGAGGTTCTTTTTCCTTTTCTTGCTTTATTTTTAAATTACAAAGACTTTGCAGTGTGTAGTGCAACTGGCTGTCCAGGACAAAGATACAAAGTATCTCAAACTTGTTTGACAAAGGAAAATTTAATTTTTCTTGTGTCCCAAGGAACAAACACACTTTGTGGAACCGTGGAGAAAAAATATGTCATGGATAAGTCCTAGAAGTCTTGGATTTAGAAGACTTGGGTTTAAATTCTGATTCAACCACTCACTGGCTGTGTGACCTTAGGTAAGAAACTTAGCATCTCTGAGTCTGAGTTTCCTCAGTGGTAAAGTGGACCATGGGCACTGTTGGAAGGGTTATGTGAGGTCAAGATTCAGTGCCTTGAATCACTGTCCCCATTTACTTAAATATACATCTACAAAATATAGTGAATATCAGTGAATGGTGGCTACTTTCATGCAAAGTAACAATCCCCATGGCCCAGGCATTCTTACCATGTTCTTCATTACCACTGAGTGGGGAGTCAGTGGGCCTGGGTTTTAATCCCAGCTCTGCCCCACACAGCCTGTACAACCCCGGGATGTCTGACTTCTCTGGGCCTCGGTTACCTCTTCTGGAGAATGGAGATAATCGGATCCTCCTCACAGGGCTGCTGGGAAAACAGCAGGAGAGACAGACAGTGAGGGTAACGTGCATGCTGTGCAAATCTGTCCACATGCTGTCCTTGTCACTTGGGGCCATCACAATCTCCCTGGGAGGTAGGAAGGCATCTGCAGTGCGTCAAAACCAGCTTATCTCGGGTGCCCCATGAATCTGACATGCATACAGCTCGACAAGGGGAAGGCAGGGCTGCTGACATGACATATTTGCTTCTGCATTCTTGAGTGTGTGCACGCACGCACACATGCGCACACATGCACACCCCCCGCTCTCAAACAAACATTAAACAGGCGTGCACTGGGTTCAGTGACCTCCTTGTCTCAGGTAGAAGAACACAAAATCCCAGAGCTGGAAACCACTCGTCTGGCTTAGAGATGTCCCCACTGAGATTAGGAACCAGGAAATTGTGTGGTATGGGGAAAAGAATGCTGGGCTTCCAGCTGACCTAGATTCCGCACCACACTCTATCCCTGGTCTACTGGGTAACCTCAAGGGTCACTTCCCTCATTTATAAAATGGGTGGGGGGAGTTTGCTTGTTTGTTCAAGTCATTCATTCATCCATCCATTCATTCACAGCTATGTTTTAAGCACCTACTGTGTGCCAAGCAGAACTAGATCATTTTGATTTGAGGTTCTAAAAATTTGAGATTCAAACTTTCCTACTCTTGTTGAGAGTCAATACAGAAAGGATCGGTACCTTGGCTCAAGGGTGCCTTGGGCTAGGATTTCTTTCTAGTGAAAAGTTCTCTCTCCTGCATGCAGTAGACCATGGCAAGGATTTAGAGCCAGCTCTACTAATCATCAATCCAACCTCCCATCCATCCATCCATCCATCCATCCATCCATCCATCCATCCACCCATCTTTCCAACCACCAGCCCAGCTTTTCAGTCCTCCATCCCATCATCCATCTCTTGATCCACCCATTCATTGATCTGTGTATTTGTTGAGCATTCACCAGGGACCTGGTTCAGCACTGTGTCCACTGGCCACCCTTCCCAGGATGTCCCCATTAGTGCCCATGGCACTGTGGGTTCTAAGGCAGAGATGCTCAGAGTGTCTTCAGGCACATTGAGATTGGACAGGGCAAAAGGCTACTCTGCTCATGCTGCACACACCTCCCCTACCTAGATGTGCTCCCTCCTCCTGGTTCTGCTCTGGTACTCAATTCTTCTCTGCCTCCCTTCCTGTGAGAACATCTGAGACCCCCTTCCCAGGGCCTGTGTGAGCTAAATGTAATCCTATGTGAGTGGATAAACAAAATGTGGTATGTCAAAGCAAGGGAATATTATTCAGCCATAAAAAGGAATGGAGTTCTGATGCATGCTGCAACGTGGATGAGCCTTGAAAACATATTCAGTGAAAGAAGCCAGGCACAAAAGGACAAATGTTGTAGGATTTCTTTCATACAAAATGTCCTGAATAGGCAAACCCATGGAGATAGAAAGCAAATTAGTGGCTGTAAGGGACTAGGGATGGGAGAGAATGGGGAGCAAATGCTTAATGGATATAGGGCTTGTTTCAGGGTGATGAGCGTGTTCTAAGTAGTGGTCATAATTGCATGACATTTAATATACTAAAACGCCCTGAGGTGTACACTTTAAAAGGGTGAATTTCATGGTATGTGAATTATTTAAAAATCATTTAAAAACCAAAAAAATAATGATCCTACATGTTATCACATATGTTCCCCTAGACCTTTTGGTGACCTAGCCAGGGCAAGTAGCGTTCAGGCTGTATTTCAGCTGAGAAACTCGGAGCTCAGAGTGGGTGAAGGACCTGCCAAGACTACATTGCTGGTTAGCGTAGGGGTGGGATGGAAGCCAAGTCGATCAGATTCCTGGTCACAGCACGTTCTTTCCTTCAAACCAAGCTGCCTGGCAAGGAGACTGTGCCTCATGGGCCAATCCCCCAGCTCTATCCACATTTGTCTCCTTTAGCCCAGGGGTCTCTGAAGGCAGAGCCTGGGCTGGCAGAAGCCACCACAACAGCTAATGGCTGCCTTTCAAGAAGGATCACTCGGAGCCAGGCCCAGGGGGACCTCTGTGTGTTGTCTTATTTAGTACCCCAAGACTCCTGACATGACCTTTGCTCTTATCTCCATACCCTTTTCTCAAGGATTCTCAGGTCTTTCCTGGGGAATCCCCAGTGAACATAGATCGGTGGGAAGCCCTTCTGTTCCCAGGCAGGGGCCAGGCAAGGGACTTAGCTTAGGCCTTGAAGTGATGAGAAGGCTCAGAGACCCCTGGGGTCTCAGCGGTTACAGGAGGCAGCGCCCTGCACCCCGGGCCACTCCTCCTTGCTCTGACTTCTGCTGCTCTGCCCTCCACCAGATTTTGGCTTCTATGCATTTTCCAGGCCTGATCCCCAAACTTCCTGTAGATTCTGTGGGCTCCCAACATTCTTCCAATAAAACCCCATTTGCATTTATGAAAGGCAGAGTCAGGTTCTGTTGCTCTCAATCAATCACTTTGGCCAGTGGACCCCTATGAGATTGATACTCTTATCCTCCCTACATCTCTGTCAGGGAGGAATTATCTCTATTTTAGGGGCTCAGGGTGATGAAGTAACTGATTGCAGGTCCTCGAGCTGAGATTAAAACAGGTTTGCCGGACTCCAAAGTCCTGGACTCCTCTTCAGAGATGGGAATGAGACTCAGATGGTGGGTCCCCTCTTCCCAGTTGGCAGAAATTCTGATTCTTGCTCTTGGCTCCATCAGCACCAACCCTGCCCCCAACCTGGCTCTGAGGGGCAGGACCCTGCCTCATTCCATTAACACGCAAGCTCAGGGGCTGGGGCAGCTGCTGGGAGGAGTCCTGCCTCAAAACCCAGTTCTCCCATAAATCAGGGGCCAGAGGAAGCCACATCGCTGATAAATATTTATGTTGCCTCAAAAAAAAAAAAGTCTCATTTGATATATTTTATTTCTGAAAAGGCAGCAAAAGGCAGAGCCCTGTTTTTCTGGCTGAGTCTGGCAGAGCTGTAAGGATGCCCTGTCTGAACTGGCACTGGGGCTCAGCTGGGCACCCCTTGGCTACCAGCATGTGTCTCAGGCTGCAGTACTGGGTCCAAGGGTGGCATTTTGCTTGTGCTCCAGTGGGCCTCAGGCAGCAGTCTTGGAAGGATCCACTGGACAGGCTCAGGTGGAGGTAGAATTTCTGTCCAGAGAGGCATGGATGGGGTCGGAAATGGAAGGAAACGGGGTGCTAGACCTTGTTCCTCCAGCAGCCCCATTGCCAGCCTTAGCCCCACATGCCAAGCCATCCCCAAACCACCTTGGATTCAGATCGAACATCAGCACCTGCTTCGAACCCTCCTTCAGCCCTTATCCCTGCTGGAACTCACACCAGCTCCAAACACCACCCTGCAAGAACCCTAGCCCCAGCCCCAGCCCCAATTCAAACTAGACCTCAGCTCCAACCCAAGCTCAACTCAACCTTAGCCCACCCCAGGCCTAAATTCAAATCCACCCACAACCACAGCCCAGTCTTAAAACTCAACCCTAACCCAGGCCCTGAATTCTGCTCTCCGCTCCACCATGCCCTGTGCTAACCTCAGTCCCAGCTCTCCTGTGAGCTACAAGGCTGGCCAGCGGCATGCTCTGGCCCTTGGCCTTGGGGTCTGGAAAACTTTCAACAAATTCAAGAAGGTTGATTAAATACCTCCTATGTACCAGGTCTTCTTCTAGGCACTGGGGACACATCTGTGAACATAATATTGCCTTGTGCAGAGAACAGCCTCCTCCTCTCCCCGAGATTCCCTCCTCTCCCAGCCTCCCTCCTTCTCCCAGCCTCCCCACCTCCACCAATCCTAGCCTCCTTCCTCCCCCCCAGTTGCCCTCCTCTTCTCAAGCACCGCCCTCCCCCCCACCAGCTCCCCAAAGGGCAGCTCTGTGGTAAGAAGTTTGGAGGGAAGGCTGCTGATTTCCAAGTCCAGAGAAACAGAAACTTCATTATGAGGAGAAGACCCAAGGGGGAGGGAGAAGCTGGTCAGGAAGGACAAGAGCCTGCCAAGTTGTGCCCAAGGGGTTGGCACTCGGCTCAGAAAACTGACCCAGTGAGAGCAAACAGCCTGACTGGGGGCATTAGGAGATAGGATTCAAGCTCAAGTATTGGTTGCCCTTTAATCTTTCCGAGTCTCCATTTCCTTAATGTCAGGTGGGGACGCTGACCACCTTCAAGAATGATGTACAGAATGCAACTTGTGACATGCATGGCACGGTACAGGTGCTTGCTGAGGGCCATTTAGATTGGGTGCCGAAGACGCAGCATTTAGCAGAGGTCTCACTGTTTACCTACTAATGCTACAAAAACACGAAGGGGTGTGTGAGTCTCACCAAGTCTGAAAAAGGAGTGGAATTTGAACTTTGTTTTAATTAGAGAAGTAGTAGATTTACAGAAAGATTGTGCAGAAGATGCAGAGTTCCCATCTGCTCCCCCATAACCCTCTGCATTAGAGTGTTACTTCGTTACAATTGATGAGAGAATATTATTATAATGTAATTATTATAATGTACTATAGTCTATAGTGTACATTGGGGTCACTGTTTGTGTGGTACAGTCCAATGGTGTGGGATTTGAATTTGATTTATTTTACCATCTGAGGAAAAAAAACCTGGCAGCTGATAAACTCTTCACTCAAACAGGCTCATATGTGATTGAGTTGAAATTGGATGTGAAAGTGGAGGCTACAAAAATACTGGGTTGTGTCAAGTAAGTTCTAATAACTGCCAGTTTGGTTTTTTTTTGAGCACTTACCTTCTGCCAGGAACTATAGGCCCTTTACATGCATTTTTCCTCCTATGACACTATGGGGTTAATGCCCTTATTTTACAGATAAGGAAACTGAGGTTCAGTTAGGGGAGTTAACTTGCCCACTCTTGGGTGGTGGGTCCAGAATATGAACCCAAGTGGTTTGGCTCTAGAATTCAAATTCTTAATAACATGTTCTATCATTATATGCCAAGCACTTTGCCTACATTATCTCATTTAGTCTCATAATAATTCTGCAAGATCGGAATAATGATGCTTACTATAACCAGCATGTGTGGAGCTTTTATCATGTGGCAGACTCTGCAAAACACAGTACTTGCCTGATCTTATTTCATCCTAATAGCTCTGTAGATATCCCTGTTTTGCAGACACGGAAGCAGAAGCTCAAAAATGAGGTTCAAACCACGCTCGGGGCAGTGCCCAAGCCCCTTCGCCCAGCATGGGACACTTTGGAGGCCCCGTCCTGGCCTGGCCCCTGCCACCCTCTGCAGTCTCATCAGCTGCCTTGCCCCCTTACACCTGGCTTCTCAGCCGGCCCGCATTGTTTGGGGTTCCCTGGGAGCAGCCTGACATTTCATGCTGCTCCCCTTTCCTGGAATACCTAGTTCCCCCTCTCTCTACTGGCAAAAGCCTATGTGACCTTCAGGCCTTAATGGGGATGTCACCTCCTCCAGTTGCTTATGACGGGGCTGGGTGCCGTTGTCACCTTCTTTCGTAGGTCTCTGCTCCCTTGCTTCCAATCCACTGTGCCATAATTACCTCTTTGCTGACCTGCCTTCCCTCTGGCCTGGTAGTTCCTCCAGGGTAAATACCTCTTCACCGAGACTTCCTGGTCCCTAGCTCGGTATCTGAGTCCAAGAAATGCTCGATCAATACGTGAGTAAACAAACAAATAAATGCTTAAAAGTACACAAAACAGTTATGTTTTTTGCCTACTTACCCCAAACCAAGGGTTTTACGTGAATTATCTCACTTTAATTCTGACAATGACCTCAGGAGGTAGAGACTATTGTTATCTGTTTTAAAGATGGGAAACCAAGGCATAAAAATGTTAATTCCTTGCCCAGGATCATACAGCTAGTGCTGGTGGAGCTGGGAGTCAAACCCAGACCCTTGACTCTAGCTGGTATCCTTAGCTAACCTGCCTCTCAGGCACCTGAAAAGGAAGTCAAAACCCGTGGAAAGGACCAAACTCGCAGTATAATGATTGAAATGGGGACCACAGGTCGGTCCTGGCCTCCACATGGTTCCTGGAGATGAGGCAGCAGGGGACAGAGGGTTCTGCCAGGAGGTGGGCACATTCTAGCTCCCTTCCAGCAACCTCTCCTTGCTGCCTCCTCTCGCCTCTCCCCTCTCCCTTGGCTACCCCTGGTCCGGCTTCCGGGGCCTCGGGGCTCCCCCCCACCAGCCCTGGCTTTGAGGGCGCATTTTCCATGGCTGTTATCTGCCTGGTTTGAATTAGGTGCTGGGCTCTGCAGAACTTGGGCTCATTAGCGGTTTCATCGCCCAGCCTGGCGCCTGCAAGATGGTAACATTTTATTGTTTCCTTACTTTTCTGCCCTTTCTTCTTTCTTTCATTCCCCCCCACACACCATTTTCTTTATTGTTTCAAATTTCCACCTCATGCCACAAAAATGCAAAGCCTGCCCCAGCAGCGCTGGGACACACACCCCTGCAGGCACCCCTCTTGCCACTCTCAAGCAGCACCCACAGGGTGCCACAAGCCACGTGGTCACCCTTCCCTCCTCCAAGCGCCCGACTTACAGGGAGCCTGGGCTGTGTGTCTCCCTGCTCCCCAACCCCCAACACGCACCGACACATCCAGACCTCATTCTTTGGGGTACACGGTGGGGGGGGGGGCACAACGGTTAGCAGAAAATTCTGGAGTCTTTCTAACTTGGTCTTATTTCCACCCCCAGCCCCCACCCCCTGACCCAGTTTTGACTTCGGATCTCCAACTTATGATTTGACTAACAACTCAACTTTTCTCATGTGCAGAAAGCCTGGGCATTAGGCTGAAAAAAGAGAGTGAATGGAAGGCGCTTACCTCAAACTGGACACCGAGCCCGTGCCGAATGGCCGGGTCCTTTATGCGATTCTGCCAGGGGCAGCCACCGCGGGGAGGGCACCGGCCGCCCAAGGGGAGGACGGGAGGCTGCATGAGGTCCCCTGCACGGGGCCAGGCTCTCAAAAAGCGGCATCCCCATTTATAGTCATCACTGGTATCCTCCATAGCTGTAACTTCCCTTATTCTTTCCCTGCCTTCTCTTCAGCACCGCGGGGAACGGAGTGTGATGAGGACAGAGGGGAGGGATGCTGAGAGGGCCAGGAGGAACTATGGATCGCAAGACAAGAGACGCCCCTGAAAAAAGAGGGTGGGCTAAGTTAGGTGGGGAAGGGGGAAGCTGAGAGGGGACGGCGAGTTGGAGGAGAGGGAAGGAGGAGGAAGGCTGCTGGAGAGAGGGGTTAATTTCTGATAAGGGTCATTAGCTTACACGAGTGCACTGAGGGCGCCTCTCAAGTCCGTGGCTCCTTACAGCAATCTCTGGAGGAGGATGCGATTGTTGCCATGACTACGGATGTCATCTGGCATCAGTATTGGTGGGGGGCGGGGAGGGTGTTGATCCTGCAGGGCAGAGTCTCTGGGAAATTGCCCCAAGCACGCACACACCAGCTCATCCCGGGCTAGGAGGTGTCTGTGGAGGGCAGGCCCCATGCAGCTGGTGTTTTCCCAGGACCTGTTGTCAGGCAGGTGTGCAAGCAGAGATCGGTCTGTGGGCCGCTGGTAGGGTCTGGGCAAGGAGCTGAGAACTGGGAACTCCAGGGCTCGGGGATGCCAGGGGGAAGACGTCTCGCACAGCAGTGGCCTCCAGTGGCCGAAGCCGTGGCCATCCTGGGGCCTTGTCCTTGAGGCTCACCCTCTCAGAAGCTTTTGACAGAGCTGGTTTCTTCCTCCTGCTTGAAACACTTGGCTTCCAGGGCAGCACACACTCTTGGTTTCCCTCCTTCCTCCTGGCCACTCCTTCTCAGGCTCCTTTCTGGGAGTTGTCTCCTCTTCTCAATCCCTAAACAGTGGAACACCCTGGGGCTCTGGCCACACTGTCCCTAAGGTGGTCTTGTCTAAGCTGAGGTGGCAGATATCATCTCTCTCTCTCTCTCCACTGGCATCTCCCGGATCCCAGACCTGACTTTTCCCTCGAGCCCCAGACTGAAATCCAGCCACTCAGGTGGAGGGGCTCTAATGCATCTCAAACCTGACATGTCCAGACAGGGTCCTCTCCCACCTCCCATCTACTCCTCCTTCAGCCTTACACTTGTAAGTAAATGGGGAGCCAGGTGGGAGATCCCCGGATGAGAGGTCCCTGGAGTGGTCCTGCGTCCTCGTTTTCCCAATCCATCCATAAGCCTGGTCAGTGCTAATTTAATAATAGATCCTGACTCCAATGGGTGCCCCGCCCCCACCCTATTTACAGCTCTGTCAGGTTGGGCCCTTGTTGATAAACTGGCCCCAAACTCTCTCTTTGAGTCTCTACCTTACTGTTGCTCTCCAGTTCAGTGATCTTCCAAAACAGGACATCAGATCTTTTGTTGTCCTGCTTAAAACTCTCAAATGCTGTCCAGCATGCACGAAACACAGTCTTAGCTGCCTGCCAAATCGCTGATATGTTACTGAACTCCTGCCGGCCTCCCATACTTCATCTTTTACAACTCTGCTTCCCTCTTTCCATTCCAGACACATTCACCCCCTATTTCCCAGCCTCTCCTAGTGTGTTCATGCTACAGGGCATTTGCACTGGCTTTCCTAATACCTGGAATGCCCTGCCCTGTGTGTTCCCAAGACTCACTCCCTTTCTCATCATATGGCTTTTCAAAGTCCCCTTGCCTGACGGACCTTCTCCAATGGCCTTCCGGAAATGACCTACACTACTTCTCCTACCCAGACCCCTCCACCAGCCATGTAGAGGCTGTTTTACCTCCCACTTTGCTTTATTCTTCTTCATAGGACTTACTGCCACATTAGCTTAGATCATGTGCGTGTTTTCTTATTTAGTGGCTCTGTCCCCCATTTGTTTGTAGATTGAACTGTGGGGACTTAGTATTATTCAGCCCCGCTTCCCCCAGGGCCAGGCGCATAGTTGGTACCCCCCTCCTTCAGAGTTGATGACTGACTAAATGAGCATCCCCAGAGGCTGGATTGAGGCAGTGTCATCCCGAAAGCCCTGCACAGCGAATGTTTGCTGAATGAATCCACGTGAGATTTTTATTTGCCTTTTAGACTGTCAACTCCTTGAGGTCAGATTTACATCTTGCTCCTCTTGGTATTTCCTAGCTGCATGACCTTGAAGAAGTTATTTAACCTCTCTAGGCTCCTGTTTCTTCCTCTGTAAAATGAGAGTAATAATGCTATCCACGGCATGGGTAGTTGGGAGGATTGAACGAGTGGCTCCTCATAACCACTAGCTGTTGTGATCGTCCTGGATGTGCACATAGTGGGTGCTTCAAAAACCTACAGGCACGGCGGCTGCCGTGGCTCAGCAGGCAGAGCTCCGACCTGCCGTGCTGGAGGTCTGGAGTTCGATCCCTGGTGCCTCCTGCCCATATGCAAATTAAAAAAAAAACAAAAAAACCTAGGCAGGGGTGGTGTGACGGTGGCTCAGCGGCAGAGTTCTCGCCTGCCATGCTGGGAACCCCGGTTCGATTCCTGGTGACTGCCCATGCAAAAACAAACAAATAAAAAAACCTATAGGAGGGGCATTGGGCAGACTCTGAGTTATCTTCAGCTGAGTTCGGGGGAGCCTGTCCAGATTGCTCTTTGCCTTTTCCATATTAGGAGCTGGCGAATTGTCCAATAACATGAGCTGAATTGCTTTTGGAAACCACATCATGCCGTCAACTCATGCTGTGTTTGCGGTCAGCTAAACCCCAAAGTCTTTCTTCACAGTCTTATTGCTCAGTCAGAGATCCCTCATCCTGTATTTGTGGGTTTAACTTCATTTTTTGTGGTCTTTTGCTTTTTTTTATGTTCCAGATTATAAAAGTAATATATGCCCACTGCGGAAAGTTTATAATGAGCATAAAATTACAAAGAGCAAGGGAAAAGCAGGTTACAAATCAGCATGAATGGTTTGAATCCATTTGCGTAAAATGTTTTTATAGCTTTATAAGGAGAGACAGCGGCAGAGAGAAATAAGGAGAGTGAGGGAGAGAGATGCTTGAAAAGATGTCACTGAAATGTTTGCAGCAGTCGTGCTGTACGTGGCTGCGTTCTTTGTGATTTATATTCTACTTTCTATGTTTTCTTTTATTCTGTTGGAATTTTTATAAGAACGGACATGTATTTTCTTTTTCAAAAATAAACTTTCAATTTAAAAATTATTTAAAAATGGAAATCAGATAACTTAGCTCCCCTTCTTAAAGTCCTCTCAGAGCTCTCCATTCATTCAACAACTATTTGGGCTGGCACGAAGGCCCGCGCCTGGTTCTTCTTCTTCCCCGCCGTGTTTAGCATTCCCGTCACTGTCTCTGAATATTGCCCTTTATCCAGGTGTTGGGCTGAATGTAGAATATAAACTCTGTGAGGCCTGAGCTTCGTGACGTCTGTCCATTCATAGAATGTTCACAGCTTCATCTCCAGAACCTAAAACTACCCCTGGCATCTTGCAGGCACTGGGAAATATTTGTCAAGGAAATGAATGAATGCATGCATGAAAGCAAAAATAAAGAATTAAAAGAAAATCTTTCATAATTCCATCACCCAGAGATCATTGTTGGTATCTTGGTATATTTGCTCCCATGACTTTTTTCCGTATTATGTATGCATGTAGTTGAAACCACGCTCTGCATCTTTTTCGTTTTAACTCAGCAGAGCAGAATAAGCATCTCCCATGGTATAATATCATTGTTTTCCTTGATTGCACAGGAGTGGTACCTCAGGGGACATTTGGCAGTGCCTGGAGACATTTTTGGTTGTCACAGCTGTTGTGCATGAGGGACTTGCAACTGGCTGCTAAACATCCTACAATGCACAGGACAACTCTAACCATAAAGAATTATGTGGGCCAAAGGCCAGTAGTGCCAAGGTTAAGAGACTCTGCGGTCTAGTAGTCCATTATACAGCATAGGATTTCAATAATCCAAATCCCTCTTGTTGGAAACGTGGATGCTTTCCACTTTTCATCAATACAAATAAAATTGTGATTAACAGTTTCAGACATAAACTCTCTGTCCACATTGGAAACCATCCTTGGAATAAATTGCCATGCTTGATTTTTCAGGAACTTAAATGCAAAGACAACATTAAATGAAGGACCTTGCTTGAACTGCATCTTGTCAATTTCAGAGGGGGAGTCCAGCCCCACCGGGGGTCCTCTGCTGCATCTGTCGGCTCTCCCAGCTGTGAATCCTGTCGAGGAAGGTGTCAGACCTTCATGGCCAGGCTGTTTTCTGAGGTTGGGACCGCCCCGCAGTGTCTTACCTGTCCAAGAGCTCCCACCCTCATTTGAGAAAAGCTTGGCTACCAAGATCCATAAATAACCCCTGCCATGGGGACCAAAGGAAAGAGTGGGAGCAAGGACGCTGTGGACTTGCCAGTCCAACTTATGTCACCAAGGCTGCTCTGCTCTGAGACAGTTTGGACACCTCTTTGGGAATTGCTTTTGGGACTTCCAGTGCCTTCCTTCAATATGAACATCCTCTAGGTGGGGAGCGTGGCTGTGTGCACAGATACATCCTATGCAGACGAGAGCAGTCATTCATTCAAAAGATACTTACCAAGGCCCTGCCATGTGTCAGATGCTTCTAGGCACAGGGATAAAAGAAGCCAGATGGAACTCTGTCCTCATAAAACTTACATTCAAGAAGAGATGCAGTCACATAAAATTTAGGATGTCAAATATAATTCCAAGAAGTGATTAATGCTCAAAAGAAATAGACACAGAGTAGCAAGGTGGGGAATTGTGTTTTAGATGGGAGACAAAGAGGTGGGCTCTCTGAAGAGGGAATATTGTGAAGTGACCTGAACTAGGAGAGGGAGAGCCCTGAGATTGTCAGTAAAGTGTAAAGGCCCTAAGGCAGAAATGTGGTGGGCCAGGATGACGGGCAGCAAAGGGGCTGGTGTGGGCTGGTGTGGAAGGAGCAGTGAGAGGTGATGTAGTTTCAGACCAGGGGGCTAGTGGTGCAATAGTGAGAAGTGGTCAGATTCCAGATATATTTTGAAGGTAAAACTGATGAGTTTGTTGATGGATTACGTGTGGGAGACAGGGGAAAGAATTAGATGTAAAGAACGACTGACAATTGCGAATTGAGAGGGAGCTCATAGAGCTGTTTGAGACCCCTAAGTGATGGAACCCCAAGAGAGCCAGTTGACCCCTGGACATTTCCAAATTCCCAAATGCTCATCTCTTTGCTGTCGGGTAGACTCTTGCTGCTCAAAATGTGGATGGACAAGGCATGGCATTGACATCACCCGGGAGATGGTTTGAAATGCTGATTCTCGGGCCCCATTCAGGACCTGCTCAATCAGATTCTGCATTTCATCGAGATCCCCAGGCATTTGTCTGTTCATGAAAGCTTAAGAAGTATTGATGTAGGTCATACAATCTGGTGAATTCTTTTTCGTCTCTCTGGTTGATTTGGGTTTTGTGAACACAAACTTTCTTCCATAAGGAAGGAGATTTGAAATGGTAGCATTTGAGTGGAATAGGCAAGAAGGGAGAAGAGGATGAAGTTATCGGTAAGTGTGAACCTCAAGATTAGGGCACGGACTGCAGTTAGTGTTTGAAAAACTGACATTTTGGTACTGTCCTTGGGGCAGCAATAATCACCTTCTCTTCCAAAGAGCTGGCCTTTACCGCAAGGGATGGGCCGAGAGCAGTGAGACGTGGAGAAAAGTACCAGGTTTTGGAGTAAGACAGACTGGTGCAAATGCAGGCTCCCACCCATTCGTTATGTGATTTCCCCCTTTCATAGCCTCGGTTTTCTCATCTATGAAACAGGACTGATTTAATCGATGCATAAAGCATTTAGCAGTGGCCTGGAAGATAACATTATTTAATAGCTGCTAGCTATGATGAAAACTGTGTTTGTGATTGAATCAGCTAGGGTGCTTTCTGTTGGAAGTAACTGAAAAACCAACTGTATTAGTCATTGCAACTATAACAAATTACCGCAGAGGGCTTAAAATGTCTCAAAGTTACTATCTTATAGTTTTGTAGTTTAGAAGTCTAACAAGGGTCTCACTGGGCCAAAACCCATTTCCTTGCCCTTTCCAGCCTCTAGAGGCTATCCACAGTCCTTGGCTCATGGCCCCCTTCCTACAGCTTCAAAGCCAGCAAGGTCTCCTCTCTCTGACCACTCTTGCTTAGTCAAGGCTCCCTCTGACCACAGCTAGGAAAGTTTCTCCAATTATGAAGACCTACATGATTAGATTGTCCTCAACTTTAATTCCTTTTGCCATGTCAATTAACATATCCACATGTTCCTGTGATTACAGCATGGCCATCTTTGGGGAGCCCAGTATTCCGCCTACCACACCAATTCAAATTATCTTAAACAAAAAGAGGAATTATTGCTTTATGTTTCAAAGGCCTGATGGTACTGTGAGCTTCAGGCACAGTTTGATCAGGGCTCCCTCTTGATTTCTCTGCTTCTCTATTTTCTTTCTGCCTTCCATGTTGTGTTGGCTTTCTTCTTTAGAATGCTTATTTCATAGCAAAAGTAAGACTGCCAGCCAAAGGCAGGGTGAGTGCTGCAATTCCTTTTTCTCATTTTGAGGAAAAGAATCCTTACCATGTCCAAGAAACAAGTGTCCTGAGTACTACTCTGAAAGGCCTAGCTCTGGTGAACAATCACTGTGGGGGATAGGGGAGTTGGGATTACCCCGGATGGTTTCCCTGGAGGTGAGAATGGGCTCAATCCCACCCAAACCAGTTGTAGTGAGGGAGGGCCTTAGCTCCCCATTTTCCTGTCCCCTACCCACCCCCCACTCCCTTACAGGAAGCATTAAAACAGAATGTAAGGCAAATGCTCACTCTGGTGAATTGTGTTCCATTGAATTTCTGACCCCCACCCCATTTGCCTGGTCCTCAGTGGTCTAATTGTGCAACCTTCCTGCAGCTCCGAGACCTCCAGCTTGCTCCTGAATGCAGAAAACCATCACCTCAGTTGCTCTGGCTTCAGAGAAGATGGAACCACCCCTACAGCTCCATCCAGGTCCAGGTCCCTGCCTAAGTGTACTCACACTCTCCAAGGATGTGTCCCTGGCTTCCTTGGGCCCTGAAAATTGCTCCCTCCTCCATAGTTTTGCTTATGCATCTGTTACAACTACTATTTGTTGTTAACCACAGTCACTGGACAAGGGCTTTAAAATGCTTAGCTAAGCCCTGGGCTAAGCATTTTAAATTATTAGCTCATTCATCCTTAAAGCAATTTTGTGAAGGAGGAAGGCATTATACTAACCCCATTTTACTAATCGAGGAAACGAAGACTCAGAGAGGTTAAGTATCTTTTCCAAGGTCACACAGCCAGGAAGTGATAGACTGATTCCCAAGCTAGCTCTTAACTGCTATGTTATTCTGCTTCACACCATATCACAATGCTCTAATTATATCTCTGCCTGTCCCCTGCAAAATTTCAGGCAGCCTTGTATTATCAACACTTGGTAGATAATCAGCATTAGATGAAAAAATGAGGAACTAGACCTTTCACATTTTAATAACTAGTCCTGTTGCATTTTAGTCTAGCCTGGGGAGGGGACATGTAGCTGAATCTTTCTTCAGCTCGAGACTGAGGATTTAGGGACAGGTCAGGTATTGAAATGTGGCAGAAGGCCAGAAGTGATGACAATCTAGATTCTGGGAACAGGGTGGGTGTATGGAGAGATGCGAAGATGGGGTCTGGGAAATATATCTGGTGGGTAGTTAACTTCCTCATAGGAGGTAGGGAGCCTGGCTTTGCAGCATCTGGCTGGTTAGGTAAGCGCCAGCCCTAGGATCTGGGCCTCGGCTGGATGCTGACCAGCTGGCAGGGTCATGCATGTTCTAGGGTTTTTTCCCAACCTTGGATTTTTTTTCACTCTTAATTTGGTGCCTTGGGATGGGCTCCCTGGCCCAGCACTGTGGAGAAGTTGCACCTTCCAGCCAGAGGACTGTCAGGGCAGAGGCCCGGCTGGCTTGGGCCCCACTGGGGAAGCAGTGTGAGCTGCTTCTCTCCTGCACCCTTGGCTGGGACAGAACCCTGCACTCCTGGTGAAAGCTAAGACACCTCCAATCCTGGCGCTCAGGAAGGCCGCTGTCCATTTGGCCTTCCGTGCTCATCTGGGCTGTATCATCTTTACCAAGCTGGTCTGCATGATAGAGAATAAACTAATGTTTCCATTAAGGAGAAAAGAAATATCTGGTTTTATTGTTTGGTGATGAAATGAAATATGGGAAATGCTTGTTTTGGTTACAGGGCGAGGCAGAGAAGGATTTGGGAGCAGGCATTGAGGAACTCAACCAGTGATGAACAGGCTGGGAAGGGCAGCCGGGGAGCTGGCCTCCACGGGGCCTGGGGACGGCCTTCCCAGAGGTGGGCGCCTTCATCGGAGGTCAGAAGTGACTAAACTCCCTGAGCTTCTGGAGACTCAACGTTAGGAGTGCTGGGGGTTACAGGTGCTGGACTCTAGCCTAGCTCACCCACTTGTTGCTGTACGACGTGGGACAAGTCTGTGACCTTCCTTGGGTCTCAGTTCCCTCATCTGTCAATGGGGGTTTGGATGCAATGACCTTTCAGGGCCTCTCTGACTGTGACTGTCTAGGGTCCCCTTGACCGGCTGTCTCTGTCATTGAGCTGACACTACCCCCAAGTGCATGGGGCAAAAAACATGTGATTGATATTTCGAGAAAAGGCCATGCTCAACTCTAAATGTCGTAACTGCTAACAGTGGCATTTTATGCTGCAACCACCATCTATTTTGCCTCTGAGAAGGTGGGGGTGTATTTCATTCCATCGGAGCCAGCTTGCTGGGAACTACTGGAAAGTGTGGAGGAAGGGTGGGTGGGGAGAGTAGACCGGCATGGGTGGGCTGGAGAGAACACCAGGGAGGGCCAAGCAGACCCTGAGAGAGAGAGTGTGTTGTGTGTGTGTGTTTAACTGGCTTCTGCTAAGCCCATCTGTCCAGGGCTGCATTCAAAGGATCTGATCCCAGAAGGGCTTTCACAGGGGCGTGGTGTCAGGACGATGGCAGAGCGGCGGCTCAGGGTGGGCAGCCATCGCCATGCTGGTCCAGACCCAGGGCAGAGGCTGGACCCCGGCTCGGGTGGGAGGTGGAGGCATGGCGCTGCGGGTATGCATCACGGCTCAGGCTCAGGGAAGCGGGTTCGAGTCCTGACCACAATACCCACTGAGCCACCTGGGCCACCAACTTCACCTCCAGGGCCTCGTGTCCTCATCTGTAAAGGGGGAAAGCAGCAGTCCCACCTCACAGAGTAAGGAAGGTGAGGACCTGGGCACAGCTTAGGACAAGGTGGATGCATTTTCATTAGGACAAGGGCCCACCCAGCAGAGGAGACCTGCAGTCTCTGCCCCACCCCTGGCCTAAGCCAAGTGAATCTGGGAAAATCATCCCTGTGCCTCTCTGCCCTGCCTTGGGGTCCAGGGACAAAGCTAGAAAGGGTGACTCCATGAATGCCTCGGGTAGTGGATCTAAGCTTTAATGTGCATCAAAATCCTCCAGAGAGATAATTAGCAGGGCAGATTCTGGCCCCAGAACCGCAAGAGTTTGATTTGGCAGGTCTGGGGTGGGCCTTGGAAGCTGCACTGTTAACGCAATGCGGCCTGGGGCTGCAGCTGTAGGCTGAGAAGCCCTGGGCAGGGCAGCCGTCTCTGCCTGCTTGTGAGGTGTGCACCGGTGCCTGTGGCCCTTCCCAGCTCGTCCCCCGAAGGAGATGGAGGAAGCTGAACTCGTTCAGAGCAGCCCGGTCTGGCTGCCCTTCTCCATAGGCTCCTTCCCGGGCCCCAGCCAGCTCCAAGAAGACACTCCCGTCCCAGCCCAGGCATAAGAATGGGGCTGCTGGCAGCTTCCTCCTCCAATGGCTGGGGGGCCCAGGCCCCCGCTCTGCTCCCACAGACCCTGCCTTGTCCCCAAGGACGTATCTGTCTGCAGAGTGGACACGTTCTCTTGCCTCCCCGCCAGGTTCCAACTGGACCGACCGATGACTCAGATCCCCAAGCAGAGAGCTTGGCACTTTCTAGGCAGACAGCGTTGGTTGCATTCCCAGGCGCTTAGAGTGGGCGATCAATGACAGGGTGTGATTGGGGGCCACCCATCTACCACATTAGCTCCTTTGTGGATGCCTGAAATTCCACCATTAATACTTCATTCTTTTGGATGATATTATTGCCTTATCTCAGTTCCACTCTTTAAATATAAGCCCCGTGGGATATATAAAATACCTGAATATGGATGAGTATGTCAAAACATTTTCCTTCCTGGCGGGAGGGATCCAAGTTCTCAGGCGCCAAGTTCAGCACTTTTCCCACTATCCAGCACTTTCAGTCATTCAACAAACATCATCAAGCCCCTACTCTGTGTTGCACCCTGTGCCTGGTGTCACGGCACATAGTAGGTCCTCCCTAAATGTTAGTGGAATGCATTACTTTCTGTATCCCTAGCATTTTGCACAATTCCCACACACATAGACGCTTACTAAACATTTGTTGAAGGAATGTATGAGGTTCCTCATTTTTCTCTGCATCAGTCTCCTCAGCGGTAAAATGGGGATAACAATGGTTGTTGTGAGGACTAACCAAGTTTATCTTTGCAAAGTGCTTAGAACATCTCCTGGCACCTAGGAAGCACGATGTAAGCGTTTATGAAATAACTAACCCTCAACAAACATTATTGAATCCACGTGGAAGGTATTCAGTCAAGTTTGCTGGCCGGTCAAAGGGCTACCTATGGCAGGGATGATGTTTTGCTCCCTCTGTGTCCTCAGTGACTGGCACAGTGCGAACATCAATAAATGTTACTTTGCTGGACCGACCTGATGTCTTTGGCCCTGTCCCCCTCACTCATCTTGGCTTTTCTGGCCCGTAGCTGTGTGCCTCAGAGGGCTGGAAGCCACCGCGGGGCTGGTGCATTCTGGCAACTGGGGTTCTTGGAGATGCAGTCATGAATCCAGTTGCTGTCCCCCCAGCGGGGCTGTTTTTTCCTGCCTGTTTGGGTGTCGACAGAAACTGTCAATACGGAGTCGATCTTTACGAGGCAGAGACACATGTGTGGGGTGGTGAAACATAGTGTGCACACAAGAGGGGACAGCTTGTACTTCTCACAACTTCCCCTCGGTTCTGAGCATTGACAGCACTTGGTAAATGCGCATCGATGGAGTCTGAGCATCCGTCGGTTTGGGGCAGGCAGTCTCTTCTCGACGTCCCTGGGTGTGCCGCGACATGTCAGCTCCAAGCCTTTGCTTGGGCTGGTTTGCCAACCCAGGGCATCTTTTCATAGCCCCTTCTCTTTTCTAAATTATCTGTGTCCTCAGGGTCCAGCTTTGTTATACTTATGTATACTGCCTTGCCCACATGGCTTTTCCCTAGACCTCAGTGCTGTTTTTGATCAATACCTTCCCTTCCATGCAGACAACCCCCTAGCCCTACCAAACCACACGCTGTTCGCTAGTTCGTTCATTCATTCAATGCACTTTCATGGAGAGCCTAATAAAGAATAGTCACATAGCTAGCATTCACTGAGGCTCTTCTGTGTGCTATACACTGAGCTGGGACCTGGGACACCAAACTTACCATCTGGTGGGGAAAATGGATAGCAAACACATAATTGATCACACGTGTATTAGATTCTCAGCTGCTAAAATAAATGCCCACATGATGGGTTGTCTGAAACAATGGGAATTTATTGGCTCATGGTTTTGAGGCTTGAAGAAGTCCCAAATCCAGGCATCAGCAAGGTGAGGCTTTCTCCCAGAAGACTGCGGCATTCTGGAGCTGGCGATTCTTGGGTCTTTGACCTTTCTGTCACACGGCATTGTGCACGGAGCATCTTGTCCTTTCTCTTCTGGGTTCTGTTGACTTCCAGCTTCTTTCCCCGTGGTTCCCTCTTCTGTGTCCAGTTTCCTTGTATATGAGGCCTTCAGTCACGTTGGACTAAGGCCCATCTTCATTCAGTTTGGGTGCCATCTTCAGTGGTTCTATTTACAGATTCACACCCACAGGACCGGGGGTTCCGACCCGAACACGACTTGGGAGGTAGAGAGCAGGCATGATTCCTTTCCCAGCAAAAAGGACGGTGGTGGCTAATGTGAGAACTTAGGGCAGGGAGACCCAACCCAGTCTTGGGGGTCAGGAATGACCTGTGTTAAGGAAGTGAGGTTGAAGCAGAGTCTCCAAGAATTAATTTGAATTAGCATGTGAAGGAGAGGCCAGAGCACTGCACCATTTGGACTTCATACTAAAAGCAAGGAGAGCCGCTGGGACATCTGAAGTAGAGAATGAGATGGGCCACGTGATTAATGAGAGCTTTAGATATGAAATACAGTTAATGTTTTAAAATATAACATGGGTGATATTTTAGTTTTGAAAAACAGCTATATTGAGCTATAATTTAAATATAATGTAATTCACTTCTTTTAAGTGTACACTTTGCTCAGTTTTGACAAGCGCATTTGGTTGTATAACTGCCACCACCATCAAGACACAGAACATTTCCATTGCTCCCAAACGGTCCCTCATGTCCCTCCCCAGTCAATCCCGCCTGAGCCCCAGGCAACCATTGACCTGCTTTCTGTGCCTATAGGTTTGCCTTTTTCAAAGAATGTCTTCTAGTTTGAACCATACAGTATTTAGCCTTTTGTGTTGGCTTCTTTCACTTAGTGTAATGCTTTTGAGATTCCTCCATGCTGTGAATCAGTAGCTAGTTTCTTTGTACTTCCTCTGTACTCAGAAATATGGCTAGTCCACAATTTAGCTCTCCTTTTACCAGTTGATGGAAATCTCGGTTGTGAGAGGGATGCTTCTTATTTTTCTCTCCTGCTACCTAAACCACATTGCCTGGCAGACTTTCCACCACGAAGGAAAGCCCAAGAGGCTGATTACTCAGGAAAGGGGAGAACAAGAGCAAAGAGGCCAAACTGATTTTAAGTTTGTAGTGAGATAATAACCTTGAAAGCCAGCTTTGTGGACAGAAGAGGGTTTTTAAAAAATTTCTAAAGCTCCCTTTGTATTTCCAAGCTAGGCCTGACCAAGTTGGACCAAAGAGCTTTACTATGAGTCTTTGATGGAGAAAAGCCACACAGGGTGCAAGACAAAAGGGCCAGGCCTACAGAGAGTGGGATTGGGGGGCCTTCTAGTGAGAAGAGGAGGAGCAAAGGGAGGGGCCAGCCTGAGTAGGAAACCCCACTAGGCTTGTTGGGGGAGAGGAGATGACAGACATGGGGGCACCCCAGGGAGCGCAGGGGGAATTTGAGAGCATCTGGGCCAGGGTCCTGCTCCTTGCCAGCACTTCCTGCTCATGTGTACACCAAGAAAGGTGTCTAGTACAGCAAGCCTGAGAGAGCCCTTGGGGAGGCACACGAGGCCCAGCAGTCCGCACGTGCCTCCAGGAGAGAGTGGGAGGGCCAAGAGGTTCAGGACAAGGAGGCCACAGGGAGGCACTGGCAAGGTTCACCATCAATATCAGGGGGCAGGAACCATACCCATTAGCCAGGTGGAACCAACAACAGCATCAGCAGATTCAGCAAGGTCAAAGGTCAAAGCTCAAAGATGAGCAGGTCAGGACACCCAAAGCTAATAGGGTGAACCAGAGGATACAGATGGGTTAGAGGCTCCTTCCTACTACCTGGAGAACACACGCATCTCTCGAACACCCACACCATCTCAGGAAGGAAAAGTAGGGTGAGAGGGGTCAAGAACCCTTGAAAGACAGCATTTCCCCCAAAGAGTCCAAGGTAACCCCAAAAAGACGGGGTCACATTTATTTGGTAATATCAAGTTTGTTTGTTTTCTCTGCTATCAGCAGAACAAGATCTAAGAGGATCTTGAAGTCTGTTATAGAAACGGATTTATTTCTGCATGTTTGATCCATGTCTCTTGTGGTATAATGTTTTCCTGCTTTGGAAGGTTCCTCTGGCTGTAGTGGGGCAGGGGTGGGGTGGGGGTGGGGGACAGACAGGCGGGGCCTGCCCTGGAGGCCAGTCGGGGCACTGTTGCATTTGTACTTGACCTGGACCAGGGTGGGGCCATGGGAAGGCTCTGGGGGACAGCGGCAAGGCCAGTGGGCCTCAACCCTGGATGTTCATTAGAACTGCCTGGGAAGCTTTTAAATGTCCTGATGCTTCAGGGTCCACACTAGGCCAATTCAATCTCTGGAGTGGGACCTAGGCATCAGCATTTTTTAACGACATTCCCCTCCTTCTCCCATGATGTCAATGTGCAGCCAAGGTTGAGAAAATTAAAAGTCTGAGAGCAGGGCAGCTCAAACTCTCATGTACATATGAATCAGCTGGGGATTTTGTTAAAGTACAGATTTGAGTCCATAGGTCCGGGGCTGCCTGCATTTTCCACAAGCTCCTGAGTGATGCTGATGTTACTGATCCACTGACCATACTTTAAGTAGCGAGGACCTAGAGATAATACTGAGAAGGAAGAAATAACAGCCTTGGTGATGACTGGCTGGAGATGGGGGTAGGAGTTCAGGAAGATTTCCAGGGTTCTGCCACAATCAACGGAGAGGCAGTGGGGCTTTTAATGGAGTTTTGGAACCAGATGCTGAGCAGGAGTGGCAATGGGGGATGGGGTGGAGGATGAGCCCAAGTGGGTTGTCTACTGGCCTGGAGCTCAAAAAACAGTCTGAATTGGGAGTCATCAATACATTACTGCCATTAGCTCATACTTACGGAACGCTGTGTTGTGCTCGCCTATAAGCCTTTTGCATATGTAATTTTTTTTTATTAATTAAAAAATAAAGAAACAAAATAAAACAACCTACATAATCAGTAATTCACAATATCATCACTTAGTTGCATATTCATCATTTCTTAGAACATTTGCATTAATTCAGAAAAAGAAACAAAAAGACAATAGAAAAAAAAATAAAACGAACACAGGAAAGAAAAAAAAAAGATTATACCTACCATACCCCTTACCCCTCGCTTTCATTAATCACTAGCATTTCAAACTAAATTTATTTTAGCATTTGTTCCCCCCATTATCCATTTTTATTCCATATGTTCCACTCCTTTGTAGACAAGGTAGATAAAAGGAGCATCAGACACAAGGTTTTCACAATCACACGGTCACACTGTGACAGCTGTACCATCACTCAATCATCCTCAAGAAACATGGCTACTGGAACACAGCTCCACATTTTCAGGCAGTTCCCTCCAGCCTCTCCACTACATCTTGAATAACAAGATGATATCTACTTGTGCATATGTAATTTGTTTGAAGGCTGCAGAGACCCTATGAAGGAAGTAATGTTATTAATTCCATTAAACAAATAGGGAAACTGAAGCATAGAATGAGTAAGGAACTTGCCCGTGGAGGTACATTAAGTGAGAGGCTGAGCTTGGATTTGAACTCAGGTGTTTTGGTCCCAGTGTGCACATGCTGGCCAATGCACCAGGTGCAGGGGGAATGGAAGAGCCACCCAGGGAGTCAGTGGAGAGAGGAAGCTCTAAGTGTTCTGAGGGATCCTAACTCTTAAGTCTTTCTTTCTATCAGACACCTACGAGGTCTTGAGGATAGAAAGCAGCCTTAGGACTCTTTTGGTCGCAACTGATAGAAGCCCAACTCAAACTCTTCAACATGGAAAATGGAATGCATTGGCTTAAGTAATTGAAAGTCAAGGGACAAATTCTAAGTACAGGCATAGATGGATCCAGGTGTTCAAATGATGTAAAAAACTTGCTCCATCTCTTGGCTCTTCTTTACCAAACGAGAGTCACTTGCAGGCATGTTCTCCTCAGATGTGACAATGATGGCCCTAACAGTTCCAGGCTCCTCTCCAACCAGTGGAGCTGTGCCTGTGGAAAGAGGGCACTCTCTCTTTCCTAATTGTTCCGACAAAAGTCCTGGGACTAATGCTCGCTGGCTCTGATTGGCCCAGCTTAGGTCATGTGCCACCCCCTGAACCAATCGCTGTGGCCAGAAGAGTATGGCACTCTCAGTGACCTGGCATAGGTCAGCTGTCCACCCCAGGGACCAAGGGTTGGGTTAACCAACTCAACCACGTGGTCTGAAAGTGAAGGGGGGTGGCGGGGTGGATTCTGGGCAGGCCAAACCACAGGTGCCCACTAGAAATGGTAACAGAGGCCAGAACTTGTCCTTGCTGACTCAGGCCAATCAAACACATAGGCTCTGTGCCCACCACACATGGTCTTGCCCCGTTGACTTGGTTCTTGCCCTTCCCTCCCCAAAGTCGCCTCCCCAGCTCACTGCCCCACCCACTGTCCATTGTGGAAGTCCTACTCGTTCGTTCTTCAAGGCCTGGCTCCAACACCATCCGTCCCTTCAGGTGCTTTTCCCGGCAACCCCAGGCAGCATTTTTTTTTTTTTAATCAGCTAGCTCTCATGCACCACTTCAGATCCTCTTCATCTCTTAAAAACTTAAGGCTGGAACTTGTCCCAGCTTTTCACGTGTCCATCAGTCTGTTCATGGGTGCAGCTTCCTGTGTGCCCTGGGGCTTCCCTTAACTCTGCCTCGGTGTATCTCTCTGTCACCCACACCCAGGGGTGCACAACCCAAAAGCGCAGGGGAGTCCAGGCTTCATCGGGCAAACTGACCAATTGGAGCTGGGTGGGGAGCGCATAAATCTTCTCCTTACTTCCTACCAGTCAACCTCGAAGGATTACCCGAGGCAGAGGCTTATATAGTGTCTCAGGTGTGGCTTCACAGAACCAGCAATCTGGGACTCCTGCCTGCAGCCGGCGAGCTCTCCTCCTCAGAGGGCTCTCCCCTGCCCTGCTTCTCTCCCCTTTACTCCTTCCTCTGATTCCATCCTCTAATAGCCTCAGCTCTGCTTTCTGAGGAAACTGGGCTGGGCCAGAACTAGCCCCTCCCTCCTCAGTACTCCCACAACTCTTGGTTTTTGCCTCTCCTATTGTTCAGATCAAGTTCACAGTGGCATTACGGTTAGTGGTTTAGATCTTCCTTCTCAGGTCACAGGGTGCAGAAAGTACCCATCACACAAATAGGGCACTGCAAGGTACCTAAAGAAGCATTTCCTAAAATGGGGACCTGGTGGAAGGTGCAGGCGGTACACGAATGGACACTTACCATCAGTATCACAAGAAAGCTGTTCCCTCCTCCCCCTGTAGTAGTTTCCCAGGCTTCTGTCACAGGGTGGCTTAAAACAACAGAAATGCATTCTCTCAGTTCTGACGGCTGAAAGTCCCAAAGCAAGCTGTCGAGCTGTCGGTAGGGCCGTGCTCAGGGGAAGAATATTCCCGGGCTTCTTCCAGCTCCTGGCGGCTCCTGGCAATCCCCCGTGCTCCCGGGCTGGTAGCTGCATCGTCTAATCTCTGCCTCCAGCTTCCCCTGGACTTCTTCTCTGTGTTTTTGTGGGTCCTCTCCTTTGTTTAAGGAATACCAGTCACTGGGCTTACGGCCCACCCCGATTCAGCATGACCTCACCTGAACTCAATCACATCTGCAAAAACCCTGTTTCCAAACGAGGTCACATGAGTGGGCAGGACTTTTGGGGGACACTATTCAACACACTCTACTTCCCAGCTTTATTGGGGTATAATTGAAGTACAATAGCCCACACATATATAAAGTATAAAAATTCATCAATTTTGATATATTTCTATAACCATCACCATGATCAGGATAAAAAACATTTCCGTTACCCCTAAAACCACGATGCATTCTGTCACTATAAGGACTTTTTAGAGCTTCTATAGCTGCAGTCATACAGCATATGTTCATTTTCAACTGGCTTCTTTTGCTCAGGGAAATCAGTTTGAGATTCATCCATGTCGTTGGGTGTTCCAACAATTTATTCCTTTACATTGTGGGGTAGTAGTTCATTAAACGGATATACCACAATTTGTTTATCCATTCATCTGTTGATGGACATTTGGGTTTTTCCCAGTTTTTAGTTAAGCTTCCTCCAACATTCGCATATTGGTTTTTTGGGTTATTGTATATATCCTTTTCTCTTGGGCAAGTACCTAGAAATGCAATGGCTGTATCATATGGTAGGTATATATTTAACTTATTAAGAAACCGCCAAACTAGTTTGCAAAGTAGTTATACCGTTTTATGTTCGCACTAGCAGTGCTTACGAGTTCCGTCTTTGCCAATACTTGGTGTGGTCTGTCTTTTAAATTTTAGTTGTTCTAATAGGTATGAAAATGGTATCTCATTGTGGTTTTAATTTGCTATTCTCTCATGATTAATTCCTTTGAACACTCTTCAGGTGCTTATTTACCATCTTCTCTGCTGAAGTGTCTGCTCAAATCTTTTGCCTATTTGTAAAAATTGGGTTGTTTGCTTCCTTCCTATTAAATTTTGAGAGTTCTTTATATATTCCAAATACAAGTCTTTTATCAGGTCTATGATTTGCAAATATTTTCTCCCAGTCTGTGACTTTTTTCATTCTCCTGACAGTGTCTCAAAAAACAAAAATTCTTAATTTTGATCGTCTAATTTATCCACTTTTTAAAATTTCCTGGATAGTGCTTTTGGTTTGAATTCAAGAAGTCTTTGCCCATCCCAATTTCACAAAGACTTCCTCCCATATTTTCTTCTAGAATTTTAATATTTTTCTGTTGTACATTAGGTATATGGTCCACTTTGATTTAATGTTTATATATGTGTAAGATATAACTCTTTGGGGAAAAGCATTCAGTCTCTCCCATCAAGTATGCTATTAGCTATAGGTTTTTCATAGATATCCTTTATCAGGTTGAGGACCTTCGTATTTCCAAGGTTCTTGGTGTGTGGCCTAATTTTGGATTGCACCCTGGATGTTGTGAATGTTATGTTGTGTAGATCCTAGGTAGTTATTATCTTCTGGACAGTGCTGAGGCTGCAGTTTGAGCAGGCACGCCACCTGGGCAGGTCCACACTGTAGGTTCTGCGAGACTGTGGTGAGCCGGGGGCCGACACTCAGCTCATTTCTCCAAGCCAAGTTGTTCGGGGCTTAGGCCAGGACTTCCCGAGTGGGTCAGATCTCAGTTCAGTTCTCTAGCCCTGCCCTGATTTGAGCTATGTAACAACGCTTTGAGATTCACGGGGCGAAAATCAACTCAAACCCCTCATCTTGGAGATGAGGCATTTGGGGCCCAAAGCCATACTGGTGTTCAGGGACAGAGACCGCCAGGAGGGTGCCCCTTCCTCGCCAGCGGCGAGGGTTGAGGGAGGCCTGGCTGGGTGTCCTGGAGGTGGGAGGCTGCCCCGGCATCTTTGCTCCACGCCGCTGGAGACATGAGGCCAAGGTCTGACCTCCCCAGCCACACCCTGGCTGGGACCGAGGTCTCCTCACCCCTGGCCTGCCTCAAGCTCCTTTCCCCGAGGGTCTGCCTCCACCTCCCACCCACATTACAAAAATTCTGACTCAGATTGCCTGTCCTCATCCGTCCATTCCACGGCCCAAGTGCATGTGGTGGGGGGCGGGGGTGGAGGAAGGGAAGGAGAAGTTCAAGGAAGGGGTGATCCCATCACTCTTGGCTTCCCTGGGCCTCATCATGAAGTCAGTGGAGTCTCAGCTGCTGATATCATGGAACAATAGTAATAAAAAGCCATGTTATTGAGTGATCACTGTGTGCCAGGCTCCATGCGAAGTGCATTACGCGCATTTTCCCCTTGACTCTTCACAACAACCCCATGAGGCAGGGGCTAAAATGACGCCCATTTCACAGATGAGAAAACAGAGGCTCCAAAAGGCAAAGCTTTGCCTTTGCCCAAGGTCACACAACTGATAAACGGTGGGGTCCCTGAGAGGGGGACCACAGAGTCGGACCCATCTTTCTATAACCAGGGCTGCTCCAGCAACGGAACCAGCTCCCCAGTGCCCTGCATGCTCTGTTGAAATCTCCTACCCTCCTC